>PVJL010003069.1:0-169907 GCA_004026885.1 Lyroderma lyra
GGGGCGGCTGTGCGCGTCCCAACGTCGTTGACTTGTCTGGCGATCGGGGGCTCCGGGCCCTGGGGAGACCGGCAGCCTGTCCCAGGTCTTTTCCATGCTAAGTAAGGACGCCCCTTCTCACTGGTGGGAAGAGTCAGACAGTTTAGGGTAGGAAAGCAGGAACGCTGGTTCTTCCTAGGTTGTTCTGGAAGCCTCTTCTCAATGGGATCAGGATCCTTGCTCCTAGAAAATGGAATTATGATGCTAAATAAGCTCATCATGCCCATGGATATAGCTTTCCAATGTTCAGAAATGGAAGCAAATGTTTAAGTGTGCAGAGATGAGCTAAATTAATAGGAATTCAAAACCTAGGGAGACAGCAAAGAATAAATAGATAAAACCCTCAAAAATTAATTAGATTTTAGAATGAGACAGTTCACATTAGGACTTGGAATATAATTTCAGACTGTGGACATGGAAGTATTAGTTATGAACAAAATAAAAGTCTAATTTTACATGAAGATTGCATGGGAATTTCATGTGAGGCATGGACATATGATTGATGACACGTAGAGATGAAAATAATGAAAGACGTAGCAGTGGGCACAGATGTGGCATTGATTTCTCTCAGTGTCTTTTACATTAAAATACAGAAAATGGAAACAGATTGGTAAATTCCACTTTTCTGCCCCAGTTTGCTTTCTCTTTTCTGCTGTATAATAGGAATGGAATTACCTATTGGCTTTCTTGTCTGAAAGAAGAAATTATGATCGTATAAAAGAAGAAACCAAATTTGCAGGAAGAAAATGTAATGCATCTTGTGTTGCATTACGATGTTTACTCAGGCATTTACCTCACATTTCAAAGTTATAAAACGTAACAGGCTGCTGACCACCATTTGAGGAACCAAGAAGTATCTTTTTGTTCAGTGTTTCCACAAGAAAGATCATTAAGTTGAGTGATTAATGAATAAGCTCTCAGAAATAATATTTGGAAGATTATAGGTTCTTTAGTCAAATTTTCTTTGTAATGCACAATTTCCCAAAAGCGTAAAGGTGTTATTAGGAGAGGAGGGAGGGGGAGTCAAACACGTGGTGACGGAAGGAGCACTGACTGGGTGGTGAGCACACGATGCAGCACAGACGGTGCACGGTACGATTGTACACCTGGGACCTGTGCAATGTTTGCTAACCAAAGTCACCCCAATAAATTTAACAATTAAAAAAAGAAAAAAATTAGAAAAGGTCATCATTAGGCTCAGTTTTTTTTCAAACCAGGGAATGCTTGCCTCTAGTAATGCCATTATAATCAAGTTTACCCTGTTGACCTAGCAACAAGAGTAATGCAACTCAGACACTCGTTTTTCCAAAGAGGTCTCAGAACTCACTGAATAGCTCTTCGCTATGTCACGCTGACTTTTTTCTTCTACTTGAGGATGTGACAGTCGAAGATATGTCACTCACCAGGCCAACTTTTTTGGGGGAAAAGAAATGGCAGTGCATGAAACATTAATTTAATTCAAGTTTTATTCTAGAGCTTGCTGTTGACAGAATTTAAACTAGCATTGCACGGGCCTGTGACATAGGCTTTCAATTAAAATTGTTAGGATTTAGATTGAATTCTCCTTTAATGGAACAAAATATGTGTGTTAATTTCTTTTTCTTATATGTGTTAGTATGAACTCTACAAGTAAACATAAATTTCCTCTCTTTCTTTTTCCTTTTCCTTTCCCCCTTCATTTTCTCTCTTTTAATGTGGATTTTGACAAATGATTAATACAATGTTGATATAATAGATTATATACATCACTTAAGTAAGTGCTGTTTGGGGTATGCATTTTGGAGATAGTCTTCCTACTTTTGGATTCATTTAATGGAAGTGTCTTAATTGTCTGATGTCTGTAATATTTTCATATGCCTGTGTGCTCTGCCCTGGCCTTTCTTGCGAAAATACAGAGGGTGCCAAAAAAACGTATATACATTTTAAGAAAGGAGAAAACTGTATTATAATACTCAATATATACCGATCACCAAAGATGAATAAAAGTCGCGTTTGATTTCTGCCATTACAAGAGGTGCTCACAGTGGTGACCATCAGCGTCCAGATACTTCTGATGATGGTGAGCTACTGCTTGAGCAATGCTGACCGAAGTGTCCACCTGTATAGCTGTGCATGCCGTTTCAATATCTTCCTGAAGTGCTGCCAGTGTAGGCAGTTCTCTGTGGCATACCGTATCCTTTAAGGTCCCCCACAGGTAGAAGTCAATCGGTATTAAGTCAGGAGAACATGGGGAAACTCAAACAACCTTCTCAAATTTCAAATATTGCTTCAAAATGGTCTTGCACTCCTCAAATGATAACCCTGCTTCTGCCATTTTCTGTGACTGTCCTGCCTGTCATGTGGTGACGCTAGCATTCACTTGATTAATGCCACCTTTTGAGCGAATGTCATACTACACATTGCTACTGTAACTCAATTCAACTTTGAAAAGTAATACATACATAATATCTCTTAAAATATGTATACATATTTTGGCACCCCTGGTACAATTTTGATAATGCAATCAAATTGTGATGTGATTACACATACAAAACTGAGTTACCTGATTGATACTGCTGTCTTGCTAGAAAGGTCTGAAAAGATTGCACTGACATAGACCATTAAAAAATAGAGCTCAACCTCAGTACTTGCTGGAAGAATGGCGAGACTCTGCCAAACTCCGTAAAGTCAAACTTATAATTATCACTCACAAAAGGTAAGTTTATAGCACTTGAAGTCAGTCAGGCATTTTTAAACTGAAATACATCACTGGAGCGCCTTGACATTGAGTATCATAGTCAACTACTTAAAAATACCCGGCACCCTTTAAAGCCAGTGTGTCACCCCAGCACTTTGTATTGATTGATCAAAATTCCACTCTCTGGATGTTGAAACATTCATCCAGCACAGATCTTCCCTATCATGTAGGTTCAATAGACTCACCTGGGGTCTCTAATGATAATAAAGTGGCCTTTCGCCACCTCCACTGTGACGAGGAGAATGAATGGAGAACACGGACCGACTTCTAAAGCCTCTTTCTTAAAAGGAAAAGGACTCTATTAAGGAGGAGAATTGATCATGTGCAATCATAACCCCTAAAGTAAACACGGGTCACAGAAATAATTGAGGAAGACATACAGAAGTAACGCTTTTAAATAACCGAAGGGCCATACTCTGCAGTTCTAGAATTTAACCAAGTGTATAAAATGTTCCAGTTACATAGATTGAGTCCCAGATGAGGCCGTTATCTCACCTGTAAGGAGAAGTTTATAAGCTCAGTTAAAAAAAAAAAAAAATCACTGATTGTATTTCAATATGCAATATCTCCTGAGCATTATCTCAACGTTTCTGATGCAATGGCTCCAGTATTATTTATAATACTCAGGAGTGATACAAGACTGTGAGAAGAAATAAAACGGACACAGGAAATAGTGGGCTTCACGTACCGCACCCCCTTGGGAAGTGACAAGAAACGAGAGACAGGACTCACCGAAGTACATGTAAATTGATTTTAAATTTGAATTGACACAGACTTTCTAATGGGGATGATTCTTGAAGTGCTTATTTTATCCTATAAACATGGAGGAGATTTGATTTAAAATCACAGTATGTCCACGTCGTGTTCTGGCGATGTTTGCGCCTGCGTTTCCCATCAATCACTGCTGCACAGGTCAGGCCACTGTTCCCTCACCAGATCCTCCCCACTGAGCGCCCCATTTCTGCTCCTGAGGAGCAGCGTAAGCCCCCCCCCCCAGCATGATTTGGACCACTCCCTACTTAAAACCTTTTAGAGATTTCTGTTACACTCATGAAACAATCTGAATTCGTGTTTTTGAACTACGTTTCTCCTGGACGTTTCCCTGAGCTCACTGAGCTTTTCCATGCATAGCTCAGACTGCCCCACTCCCCTTGTCCTGTGTAGGTCCTGGGACAGATGCTCCTGTCCCCCTCCGGAGCCCCTGCACGTCCCGGGGCCTGACGCAGCTCAGGTCCTGGGACAGATGCTCCCGTCTGCCTTCGGAGCTCCGTGCATGTCCCGAGGCCTGCCACACCTCTGTGCCAGACCTCACCTGGAGCAGTCACCACCCCAGGGCAGCCTCCCAAGACATGGAGTGTAAAGCACTCTTCTGCCTTAGTCTTCCTAGGATGCCTTATTCCTTCAGTTTACACGAGTAGCGGCTCTTTTTAATTCTTTGGCATTTCAACTTCGTTTCTGGACTTCTGACTATGAACTCACTGGCTCAGGAAACAAGCCTGTCCCCGCCTCTTGCATGCGTGCCAGCCGGCATCAGGGCTGGTGCACAGGGCTGCCCAGTGCGTGCACGGAGCGCCCGTGAGTCCCGGGGAGCTTGGTTCGCCCAGCAGAGCTTGGGATGAGAGTCCCGGGTGGGACAGGTCTAGGACTTTCCACGCACAAGTACACACTGTGCGACGCCAGTGGCGCTACGTACTGCAGTCTTAACCTGGCTGTTAGTAGTCGAAGGTGACGCGTTTTATAGTCGCTATAGGGGTGAGCTTTAAAGCTTTTGCCTTGTCAGTGGTTCTTGCCATGCCGTGCAAACAGGAAGCTCCTATTTATTGTTGTGGAAATTCTTACATTTCTTACTAGGTTAGTCAGCAGTCCTCGACCAAGGAAATCAGTCAGAAAGTTATTGATTGAGACAATATTGAGATGAGAGATCACTGTGGCTTCCAAATGCTATGACATCTTCACATTCAAGCTACATTTTGTAAATTAGAATTCCCAGTTTCAGTATTGACAGGTTAAAATTATGGTCTCCTCTAGCTCACGCATACCATGAACCATCTAATTCAGAGATTTCATAAAAACTCCTTATTAGGACAATGGAGTTTCCTTTCAACTATCTATTCTCATTGTGTAGCAGTTTAAGAAAATCCATATAAAAGGTCAAATTACAGTATTTTATACATAAACACTATGAAAATGGATAAATGGCACTAAAATAAAGTTTAGTGGCCATATTAATCATATGGAAATATGAAGAAAGATGTTTAGAAAGATAAATAAGATGTGCTCATTAATATTCTATAATATTTTCCCAAACTTATAGGTACATACTGTACATACCAATGTTAAGTTCTATTACTGCAACTTTAACATCAATATACATTTATTTCTTACTCTTCAAATAATGCTACAAACTGCAGAAAGATTAACCTAAGTGACTTACCTTGTTTTCCTACACAAATGTTTTTCAAATGCGGTCTGTTTCTATAACTGATTCCAAACTCACTGGCCTTCGAAACATAAATTTTAATCTCAGTTATAACACATAATAATAATAAATTTAAGTATAGTAAATAGCATTTTATGAGATAAAGCATATAAAAGAAAAGGGCTTGGAACCTATTGTTTTATTATGATATTGATAAAGAATATATCTTTGACAGTTATGAGTAAAGTAACATGGGAAAAATAAAAAAATGATTTATTAGTAATTAATGTGTAGAATAACAAATAATCGAGTAGTGAATAATATGGAGAAAAACATTTTAGAGTTAGCAATTGACCATAAATATTTTAGTCCATTGAACTGAAGATGTAGTGCTGTGATGGTTCATTTTATGTGTCAACTTGACTGAGTCACAGAGCACCCAGAGTGGTTAAACATCTGGGTGTGTCTGTGAGGATAATTCTGGATCAGACCAGCATTTTAGTCAGTGGGCTGAGTAAGGCAGAATGCCCTCCATGACGTTGGTGGGCCTCATTTAACCTGTCAAGGGCCTGCACCAAAAGGTGCAGGAGGGAAGCATTTGCTCTCTCTGCCTGGTTCTGTGAGCTGGTAGACGCTGGTCTTCTGCTCTTGGACTGTGACCTGCATCGGTCGCACTGCTGGTTGTTAGGCCCTCGGATCAGACTGAAATGACACCACTGGCTTTCCTTAGTCTCCATCTTTTAGGTGTGGATGGAAGTACTTCACAGCCCCCATAACTGCATGAGCCAATTCCTTATAATACATCCCGGATAGATGATAGGTGGACAGTCAGATGATATAAAGATGGATTAGACAGATAATACTGGGTGCCAAAAAAATGTATACACATTTTAGGCGCTGTATCTATGTTACATAAATACTGACGGTAACCACTTTGAGCACCTCTTGTAATTACAGAAGTCAAACATGATTTGCATTCATCTTTTCTTATTGGTATATAGTGACTATTACAATTTTCATACAATTTTTTCCTTTCTTAAAATATATATACATATTTTTGGCACTCTATACAGAATGATTAGATAGATATGTAGATAGAAGATATATATAAATATAGGATCTAAAATTTTCTGTAGGGAGAAAGAATTTGTTAAAGAACAATAAGTTATAAAATTGTACTCATATATAGTAGATAATCGATACACATATCATCAAACATGTATGTAATTAATACTTGAACACACGTGTCTGTATCTTCTCAAATTGTGCACACATGAGCCTGTAGTATATACTTCTGGAAGTTCTCTGGGAAGTTATAAAATATGCCAATAAAAATTCTTCTTGATTTAGTAAACTAACAAGCACGAGGCTTTTCCGGGCGTCCTGCCAAAAAGGTAGGCTAATGCTGACTGGAAACACGAAGCCCTCTTGTGGAAAGTCAGCACCACGCCTGCATATGCCCCCGCGGCCTGTTGCAGAGGGAGCCGTGCCCTGGACTCAGGAGACCCTGGGCAGCCACGGAGGCACATCATCGTTCACGGGGACCCTCACTGCATTTGGCTTTGTTTAGACAGTCTCTTCAGAAGCACTTGGAGAAAACACTTGCCAAATGTTTAATCACTTTATCAAATTTATGGTAAGGAGAGTGCTTTCAAACACTAGCAATGTGTAAACACAGTTACAAAATCAAACAAAATGAAATAGAATCAAACTGACAACAGATAAGTACTTCAGCTGCATTTGTTGTAAGTAGTCCTACCCTCACATGCTTTCAGCTAAAAAAATAAAATAAAATAAATAGATAGATAGATAGATAAAAAGAGTGTGCTCGCTCTCTCTCTCTCTCTCTCTCTCTCTTGCTCTCTTCTCTCTTCCCCCTCCCCCTCCCTCTTTCCCCCCTCCCCCCAGGTACTAAGCTAGAAATAGCAATAGAATTAAAACACAATGTTTGAGACAGAATAATACTGACAAATAAAGTTGTACCAAATATATCTCTTAACAATGTTTTTTATTAACCAACTGCCAGAGAAACAGTATTTTTAGAATAAATATGTGAACATCTGAACTTCAATCATCACAAAGAGCACACAGTGAAGCACTCCCTAAAAGTCAATGCTTACTAACATAGAATACCCTGCATTTTAACTTACGGACCTGTTTCGTAATTGGTGCTGTGTAAGTGCTGTTATAAGTACGTTGTAATGAAAACAAGAAGCAAAGAAATTCTCTCCATTTATGCATGAACTTGGAAACAACAGAGAAATTTGTATGCAATGGGACGTTATATTTTTTTCTATTTTCCATGATCATGTGTTCATCATCTGTTTCTCTCATTTTCCTAAAGATCTTGATGGACTTTACACTATTGAGTTACACTGTATTCTACTGTATTCAGGATCATTTAATCAGAATGATTTTGAATGTACATAACAGTAAATGTTGTAATAGTGTGTTTTAATTATCATTAAAGGAGAATTTTATGGCCATTTTCTTTGTAAAGTGAAAGTTCTAGACCTAAATAACATCTCTAAAAATATATAGTTTCTTAACATGAAAACATGTTTTAGAGAGCAACTGTCCTAATTTTGATCAATATAACTTATTGAGAACTTAATAAAATTAATCATGCAGTCAAATACAGTAAAAGTAGATATAAAAATAAAAATTTAAACCAGAGGTATCCAATCTTTTGGCTTCTCTGGGCCACAACAGAAGAATTGTCTTGGGCCTCACATAAAATACACTAACACTGACAATAGCAGATGAACTGAAAAAAGATTCCCCCCCAAATCTCATAATGTTTAGGAAAGTTTATGAATTTGTGTTGGGCCACATTCAAAGTCATCCTGGGCTGCATGTGGCCCATGTGTTCTGGGTTGGACCAGCTTGATTTAAATCATATTTAGTGTTGGTTCAGGAATCTACAAGAACACGTAGAACATACATGTAATGAGACCTTCCGAAACGCTGATATACACATGTACCATACATAATATAATCAAATTCGTGCATCAAACAAATTCTGATTGAACACCCACTGTGCCAAGGTCCAGCTGTAGTCTGGGGGACATGAGTGGGTCCAGGATTTGAAACACTGCCATCTGACTGTATTTTTAACACCTATGCTTCAACCCTTGTTCCACTTGTGACCTTTAATAGCTGGAAGCATTGCAGATTCAGGCTCGGATCCAAAGAGGCGTGACTCAGAACAGAATTAGAATGCACTGGGGGCTCCAAAGGTAGTGTACCCATCTCTTTACTCTTGCATCCAGGGGAGATTGATTTCCAGTCAATGCGAGACCCTAGAATAGACGTCCAACAGCCCTTCTGTCTTTGGTCCTCAGTTTTCCTTCCTCACTTGTTCAGATTCCTGGATTCCTCCCATTCCCCACACTTTGTCTGTAAAAGGGGAGACTCAGTTTCATGCTGCTGTCTCTTAAGCATGCACCAATAAGACGCCCAAAATCTGAACAAAATAAACAATTAACTCAATGTAATACTATTACAATATGTCTAAGACAATCACATACGTTTTGTAAAATACGTTTCCAATATGTAACACACTGCCTAATGATGACCATATCTGAAGGTCAAGCATGCTAGTCATAGTATCAGCAACCAATAAAAGAGGCTAAATATGTATGTAAGGAAATCAGTATATTCCCAGGGACCTAACAGTCCTTGAGTTGATGTTTCTGATGAATACAAGAGTATATATTCCTTTTTGCAAGTAAGGCTCACAAAATTTTCAAGGTAAAGTTTATATACTTTTCTAATTTTTACTGCAGTTTTCATAGACATTGTGACTTAGAATTGAACGCTGTAAATACATTGACGTAACGTGGAATAGTGTTTGTCGATACTGTATACATACACAGTATCTAAATAGGCAGATTTCCATTGATCACACATTTCCTACTGGTTTTGGCAACCTGAGGGGATTTGCATGGATTTAAGGGAGGAGCACATTATTTCCTGAGATGTGACCAGAGTAGGAGTTGGCACTGGGCAGCAAAAGAGTGTTGATGTCACCATAGGGAGTGCCTCACCTGCAGCAGCAATATGTGACCTGTGGCATGTTAGAAATGGCTCAGATATTTTAGTTTCCCAGAATGAACAGATGGGCGAATAAAAAAAAAAAGGAGCAGAAGGGTAGAGCACCTGCTCCCAATTTGGGGCAAATACTGAAATTGTGGTTCTACACAGATTTATAACTTTCTTGCTCTTTACTTTAGTATCATGATTAAGATTTCATAGTAAAACACTTGGATTGGCCCAAAAAACCCGTTGACTGCAAAATGATCTTTCAAATCTAGATTTTACTATTGATAGGCAATATTGATTAAATCCACAGATTGTCCTTCTGTCCAGTGAATATACGGCTAGAGAACAATATAAACCTTTCTTCTCTGCTGTGACTGTGAGGACAGTTGCTCTGCTAAGCTAGCACATCTGAGGACACTGGGGAAGATGGAACAGTATATTGGAGATACACTCAAATGCAAACCAGGATATGATTTATCTGTAATACAGTTTAGAAACAAGTGCAGTAAAAAAATCGGCATATCGAAAACCTAGCCAGAGTTGTTAGGTGACATGAGAAATTAGATTTCGGTGATGTTAAACTCAGCGTTACTAGGCTTTCTATAGGCTCCGGGGACTCTCACGTCGTCGTTGTTTTCAAACTGGATGGTATAATTAGCTTCTGGTCGGATGAGACATAATTACATTTTGCAACCAATCCCGACATTTATTATCCCATGCCCAGAATTGACACACCATTAGCAGCTTTGGGAATTGCTAAAATCGTCTCATCTCTGGATTTATGTAAGCAGTATTGGCAAATAGCCTTCCATGAAAATTCAGCCAAAATAAAATCTGTGTATTGGATGTGACGTACATGCTCAATACTGTATCCTTTGGACTAAAGGAATTCATCTTCTTGGGTTTTTTTTTTTTAAGCAAGTTAGTGATTTTAGATGGACTCTAAATTTTCTCTAAATTCATTAGTGGGGAATTTTTTTCAGTTGCCACTACATAAACATCAGAAACAGTGCCAACAAAATTCACAAATTTAATGCATAGTGAATATTGATAAGTTCTAACCCAAGGTTTTAAAATTATAAGACCTAGACTACAGGTGGAGATTTTCTTATTAAAAAGAAATTAGGAATAAGAAATATGTACAAATAAGAGATGCTAAGCTATTTGGTAAACTCAGACTAATGCAATTTTATTATATTGTTCTTTTCTCAGTTTGTTCTAAAATTAATAAAATGTGTAGATCTCAGACGTTCTTATTAAAATTAATTATTACCAGTTTTGAAAATTCTCCCCTTTTACAGACTTTTCACTGGGATATCCAATATGCTTGTTACTATATTTGATATAATTTTCTTTTATGACTTAAAAATATAGCTTAAAAAGATTCTTGTAATGAATACTTGTAAAAAATGTATATAGCATCAATATTTTATGCCTTATTTTAGGTGGGGAAATAAACTTTGGAGAATGCCTTATAGATTATTAACATGTACAGTAAATTATCTCTTGAAAGATCATCAAAATCTAACTTTAGGAAATAAAGTACAGGCATTTATTTGAAAGAGAGTGATGAATGATGGAAGATAATTTTTTTACTGAAATAAAATGTTATGTTGGATTAAAAATAAATACAGTTCAGGGTCAGCAAATGTGATCACCCAAAATTATTAAACACAAGTAGCTATATATTATACATGCATACTATGCATGCTGAAATACATACCCAGGTATTATTTTAAATATTAGTTTAAAGTATTATCACTATTTTCTGGATAAGATATATTTTCTTCCTGAGAGCAATTTCCAATGCTCTCTCTTGAAACAGGACTTGTAAAAGTTACAACTGATTTTCAGCTATTGTTAGAAAGACTTGGACGTCTTTCTAACTACATTATTTATGACCAGAATAGTGGCTAGAACCATCTCTTATATATTTTTCTCATCTTTTTAATTAAAACCTAATATTACTCCATTTCATTTTTGTTTAGAAATATTATAAAGTTTTAAAATTCTTTTCAGTTTTTGTTTTTTTCAATAATGTGGAGAGGATGTAAGATTGTCTATGAGGCTGTTAGGTGCATTTCTTTAGCAATGTGGAGTTATACTGAAGCTATTCCTGTAATTAGCTGTCACAGTCTAAGAAGAACAAATAGAGTATTTGTTGTAGTGGGAGATTTAACTAAGCAATAATTGAGAAAAATAACCCAAAGGCAATTTGAAAATAAACAGGTATCTAGTTAGAAGAAATAAAAGGAAGAAAACCACTTCTGATGGCAAGTTTAAAGGGATACTTGAATCATACACAATCTCAGGAAGGTTTTGAAATCTTGAGAAGTATCAAAACTGCAGGTGTGGGTTAAAAGCTGCAGAATAGCATGAAGCTGAGATAAAATACTGGCACATAGTTAAATATTAGTAGAAAATAATCTAATTTTATTTAATTTATATATTCTATCTTGTTCTATTATGGAAGAGGCTAAGAGGGAGAGAGTGAGGTTTTTGAAGTTTATTATGGGAAACTGGTAGGTATTCATTATAACTCAAGAAATAAATAAATAAATTACTTATAACTATGGAAATAAATGCAATACTAAGCAGCAAAATTGTAGAGAGTAGTTACGTCTGGGGTTGAATGGGGATTGGGAGACCCTGAGCAGGCTTGTGTACAATATGACACTTAGTGACTAACTGAGGCTTAAATGGCAGGTATGAATGACACGGACACAATCATGTTTAATATGGGAACGTCCCTCCTTCCTCTTCCTTCTTCTCTTCTCTTCTCTCTCTCCCCTTCCTCCCTCCTGTCCTTCCTGCCTGCCTGTAGCTGCCTTTTAGGAAAAAGAAAATCTTTCAGAAAAGCTGTCTGTAGCTTCCTTTCAGATCAGGGCAAGAGCTGTCATTCTAAAGTACATTTCAAATTGTGTCTTAAAATAGTGTTCAGGGTTATGTTATGTTTTCAAGCAGTCTGTATTATTAATATTTGCAAAATCGAACCATTACTTGGTAAAAATGTCTTAAAAATTAAATCAGTAAGTATAAGTATAAAATATTTCAAAAATAATGAAGATTGACCCCTAGATAATATTCAAATTACAGTTATTTCAGTTTTGTTCAGTATATCTGTTTCTTCTTATTATCTGTGTTAGATATTATTATCAGAAATGGATATGAAAGAACACTCTTAAATACAAAGGAATTTATTCACTACTCAATCATTAATTTTTTAATCATTCAGTGTTTGGCTATGGTAGCCCAATATTTGAAAATAAAAATAAACATTATCTTATCTGCTCATAAAAAGTTTATTTTTGCTCAGGAGACAGAAATAAGCTGCAAATTACAGTATAGTATAAAAAATATTGATAGTAAAATGATTACTCTCAGGAGAGGACAGGAGAGGGTCATCTAAATCTACGAACTAAATACTATTAACGTACATATATATACTCATTAAATATATTTCCTACTTCTAATATCTTTTACAATCTTTGTCGGTAGTTTTTTTACATGTGCTATATGCAAAAATGCAATACAAATAACATTGTGACCTTCAACAATTGAAACATTGAAAAAATGTGGAAATGCAAAACATAGAGGCATATACCTAATAAATAATAACATCAAGAACAATTTTATGAAATGATTAAGAAAGTAAACCATGGTAAATATTTTAGAAAATACTAAATACTAGAAAGTTACATGTGTATCTGTACTATAACATAATAGTAAAACACTGTTTCGTGCCAGCCAGAACTATACGCTGCAAAGACAGCCGTGATTCAAGAACACCGTTACTGGACTGCAGGAACGGACACCCGTGGAAAGGGCCTGTGGAGGGAGCTGGAGCCCCCGCCGGAGAGCTGGGTCGGGCAGGAGCCCACGAAAAGGCGGTGTGGTCTGGGGCCCGAGCGCCCAGCCCTCCAAGTCACGGGGGGCTCTCACCCACGTTGGGACCCCCCGGGAGCGTGTCCCTTAGGATCCACCCTGACAAGCTGTCAAGGCGTTAGAACAACGTTCTTCTGAGCGGAGGTTTCACAGGGAGCCCGGTTCGGTCCACGTGTTTGTCCCTCTAGCCAACACCGTCCCGGTGTCATGGCTCATGCAGTTACAATACGAAACCTCCGCTTTCCAGTTAGGAAATCCCTGAAGCGCTGGCCGTACTGGGCCCACCTGCTAGCATGGCCACTGCCTTGATGGCTTTTTATTGGCACTGTGAGCCCCAGTCCAGGGGTCATTTTCTGTGGGGACATCACCCCGCGGCCTCTCAGCTCCCCGTTCGCTCTGCGCGCGGGCCGGGGCCTCCGCAGTCCTCTGTCCTCTGCGGGCGGGCACTGCGGCTCTGTCAGCAGAGGGCGCCGGGGACACACTGGGGGGCCGGTTTGCTGGCAGGTCCCAGTGCGTTCCTGGCTGCTGTGGGCTGCTGTCACCAGTGGCCAGACGGCCATCACCACCTCCTCCTGCACGTCACCCCGGGCCTGGGCTGTCCTGTCACTCCTTAGCTCCAGTGAGCACCACCTGGGAGCGCAGGTTTGCAGCGGGACGGCCAGTGCGCTGTCACCGAGGCCCCGCCACCCAGGGAGCCGCGCTCAGCGGCATCCTCCTCGGGCGCTCACGCTTTGCCCTGGGCGCTGGCCGCTTGTGCAGACATGATTCCTGCCCTTCAGAGCCCTTCAGGGCCCCGTTCTTGCCGTCGTCAACCGTCCCCCTGGCTGAGCCCTGCCCGTTCCCGCTGCCCCGGCTCCGCGCTTCCCCTCGCGGGAGCCCGCCCGCCGCGCGTCGTCTCCGCCGGCGTGAAACGGGGTCCACGCGGAGGTGGATGGTCTCCAGGAAAAAGCGAGGGGACACGTGTTCCGGGCGATTCGTGGGGAATGTGCCACCGTGACCGAAAGAAAAACAAAAACAAGGTGTGCCCGAGAGTTCCTTGTGACTCCGACCTGCCGGGAACTGTGATCTGGGGGGACACGGCAAGCTGCAGGCCCTTGTCAACACCTAAGTCAGCCTGTTCTTAGGGCAGCACCCGCCCGGGAAGCGTCACACCCATCACAGTCCTCCCACTGAGCTCCACCCAGCTCCCCTCACCCTGCAAGGTGGCACCCGCCAGCCTTCTAAGGAAACGCCCAGCCCCCTGCCAGTCGTACCCTGTTGTCCCTCCCTGGCCTCTTGTAACCCCGTAAAACCCATTGTTGCCCCACATCCCACAGGGGCAGGGCCGCACTGCTTGTGAGGCATGGTACTCCTGCGGTCTGTAGATCGTCGTCCCTTCAGAGAAGGACGTCAAACCCGTTGCTCGGTGGTTTCGTCATCTGACAGTGCCTGCCTTACAGGTGAGGGGACTGCGTCCCGAAAGGTAGGCTTTGTGACGCACGTAGCGGGTAAGACGCGCAGACGGGCCAGGACCACGCCTGCCCACTCTGCTCCTAGCGTGTGGATTGACCTCAGCCTCTCGGCTGGCCATCAAGACGTTTGGGCGCAAAGCCCCGAGCGAGCAGCCTGTGCGCTCCGTAGTTCCCGAGTTTCAGCAGTCACAGCGAGGGAAGCGCATGAAAACGCTTCACTTCCCATCTATTTGCTCGTATCAGGTAAAATCCTAACAGTATAAGCTGCCACAGAAGAGAGCTCAAAGAAACGTCTTCAAAACTCACGCAATTGTATTAGAGATCAAATAGGTTAAATTCGCTTTTCTCTGGCAGTTGTTAGAGATAGTAAGAGAAAAAAACGTGATGGTCGTTTTTCTCTTCTATATTTAAGTTAATATAGCCTTCAAAGCAGAATACATTCAGTCTTTTTTGTATTACCTGACAATTTTTCTCTCTCATACATCATTAGTTTTTTTTCCATTTCTATGTAAACAAATTTTTGTTTTTAAAAGCTGCATGTTAAAGTATTCATTTCAAAAATTGTATACCTTTTACTTTTGTAATAAGGATCGTTAATTATACTAAGTAAAATAATGACTGTAATAAAACAATTGGCCCTTTACCCGATTAAGGAAAGACAAATACCCATTTAAAATGGAAAATTCGCAGTTTCTAACTAAACACATAGTCTTCCTTTTTTCTTTTTTCAACTTAATTTTTTTACATTTAATACTTAAAAACAAACAAAACAAACACATAAACAAAAAATCCAAAAACCTTAAAGCATAGCACAAGTGAAGGGACAGTATTTGTTTAAAAGAGACCTCCAGAGCAGCAAGATACCTCATATATTCATGTAATTATGTTTAAAACCTGACTCTCTTATCTAATCACATTTAAGATGTCAGAGAAATATCAGCAGACAAGTCTTGAAACATTCCCGTAATCATTTTCTTGCCATGGTGTGCAAAATGCTGGAAATAATTGGAAACAAATTATATCTGCCTGAGCAAAAGAAACAGTCTGCATGCACTTAAATAGAGCAATAGAAGACGATTTATTCCCACCAGAAATGAATAAGTGTACGTGAATATTGTAGACAATGAATTTGGCTAGTTCATATGAAATACATAACTACTCTTTTGTAGCCACCAAAAGAAAAACTTTATGTATAAAACTTTCACTTACATGCATCAGAAAATAAAATATTGCATATAATCCTTATGGAAAACAACATGCAGAATCATTATGAAACACTTTTAATAGTAACATGCAATTTAAAAGGTTACCTTTTAATTTCACAATTGGTAACTTTTAAAAATGATAATATGCTGTACAATGACATAGTATCATATCGCTGGTTGGAACTCATCATATACTCCTATCTTTATTTCTTTTTTGGAAGCAGTTTAACAGTATGTATCAGAGGCTTTCATTTTTTCACCCTGACTCAGCCATCGTTTGTTTAAGGAGCCCATGCAGAGACCACGCAAATTAGGACTACCCACCTTGATGAATTTTCACAAAGTGAACATGCCTGTGTAACCAATGAAAGTAACAAGGATGTTCAATCAGCCGTGCAGTTGTTATTCCCAAAATCAACGATATTCTTGCTTTTAGCACCATGGACACTGCCAATTTCACAAAGCAAATCAAGTATTAATATTTACATTGCCATAAAAAAGGTATGAGAGGCCCTATCGTTCGTATCCTTGTCAACACTTGCTATTACCAAGTTTTCTTTATTGAAAGCTTAGCCATTCCAGTAGGTGTATCTAATTAAAGTTTTCATTTGCATAATTTCATTGGAACTCATAGAAGACGATTCATATATTTATTCATATATTTGAGAATTAGTAATATATGAGGGCTTTCTGGAAAGTATCCAGCCATGCACTATGCAAAATAGAAGCATTTGTGGCTTAATTTCTTTTTCCCAGACAGCCCTGCTGTATAGTTAACCAAGTCCTTTATACAATAAATTTTTCCTTCCTGTGCTGCTTGACTGTATACATTTCTCATAAATCAATTATATTATGCAAATGTAGATTTCTTTCCATGGTTTTATAATGATTTTTGAGTATTTTTATATAACCTACTTTATGGATGTAGAATGTTAACGCAACAAAATGGTCCCACTTGAGGTTTGTGTTTTGATGACTGGTCATAAATATGTAATCTTGAAATCACGAGCACAACCAGGATATAAAACATTTCCATCTTACCAAAAGATTCTCCTTTCCCCATTCCCATTCCCATCCCTGGACCCTCATCAATTTTCCATTTCAAAGAGATAAAACAGCAAAAGTACTGAGACAGAGACCTGAGAGGCGGGAGGAAACGAGCCAAGAAAGGACCGGGGTTTGAAGAGGAAGAGGCAACAGTTATCTGGTGGGGCTGATGATAACTCATGTCAGATGAGAATTGAACAAGGGCTCTGGCTTTATGAATGTCAAGGTCATTGCTTATCTTGACAGAGCAGTTTCTGTGGAGTAGTTGAGGAAAAGGCCTGGCTGAAATAATTTTAGGTGAAAATGAGAGAAAAACAGGGAGACATAGTGAACATTATGGTGCAACTCCTTCAAAGAGTGCTCTGATCAAGGCTGATGGAAGACGCCAAGCTGTAGTGGACCTCTCAGAAGGCAGGTCCTCCTGCTGCGCCCCTCACCCAGTCCGCCTTTGTCACGCTGGCATTTTGCTGTTCCCCTTTCATGCCTGTCAGTCTCTCCCGAGTTGGTGCTCCCTGTGCCGAATGCCTTCCCCCATTTATGCTCTTACCTAACTTCCTTCAACTTTGCTTAAATAGCATCTTCAAATTGGGCTTTCTCTATCCATTCTTTTAAAATTCATTCTTCTGACTCTAAAAATAATCTGTTAAAGCAAAGTGCAAAAGAAAAACCCAAGAAGCACATATGAACAAAGTAACGAATAATTGCACATTAGCATAAGAATTTTCAGAAACATTTGAGCTGCATGTGCAGATGTATTTAACATGCCAATGGGTATTTAGATTTGCAATTATCCCTTTTATGTATAAGTATCTTTTAAAGTATGTAGATAAGTTATTTGCATGTATAATGTGGATACTTTTTCTTAATATTGGACTTGTTAGAAAATCGCTAATGGTAGCAGAAACATTTTACCCTCTGAGAACTGCAGATATAAAAAAATTCAATGCTTTAAATGTATTTTCATGGGAGAGAAAACTTTGCAGTTTTTAAAATCAAGGCTATGCCCCTTGTATGTAAATTCATTTCTTCTTTTATTGTGTTAAAATGCACATACCGTAATACTTACGTCTTAACCATTTTGAGTATACAGTTTAGTAGTATTAAATACATTTATTTATGTCCTTAGGCCATCACCACTATCCATCCCCATACCTTTTTATCTTGTACATCTGAAACTCTATACCTATTAAACAATAACTCCATTGTCTCCTACCCCCTGACCCCTGGCAACCACCATTATACTTTCTGTCTTTATGATTTTGACTTCTATAAGTAGCTCATGTAAGTGGAATCATACAGTATTTGTCTTTTCTGACTAACTTATTTCTCCTAAAACAATACAACTTTTAGAAGAAAACCTAAGGTAACATAAGCACAGAGATGATAATATCCAGTTGAATAACACTTCATAATGTTAAAATAACTGTTAAAGCTGTTGACATTACCTCCAAAATCAATAACATTAACAATATATGCACAAATAGTAATGAAGTAGTGTTTTTTTGCAGTTGTATATAACCCCTCTAAATAATTGTGTTTTGTAAGAGGATAGCAATGAACTTCAGTGTTAGTGAGGTCATTCAAGTAAATACCATAATGAGACTGCTTAAAAGAAACAAGAGTAAAACAATTTGGTCACTAACGAAGGAGTTACCTCTACAATGAATTAGTTATGTGATTAGTTATGTGGCTAGTGAGAAAAGACAGTTGTTTTATGTAGTATCTTATCATTTACATGCCTTAAAAATTAGATGGAAAGGGTTACCTGTTATGAAAACTTTTAATATACAATGATCTACTAATAAATTCCATAAATGATGATAAACAGAAGAATAAAGCTCCTAAGTGTTTTATCATGTAGGTATTTCTAAATGATAATTCAAAATTACTAGCGAGGTTTTTTGATCTATGAATCAGATATGGGACTGCAGTTTGCAAATTGTTTCCTTGAATTTTAACATCCATTATGTTTTTTACTGTGTTCTTATTGTTTATGAAGTCAGTATGAACTACAGACTGAATTATATACCCTTCTGTTTTCTCTGGCAATATTAAATATTCCACATGTGAATAGATAAACCTATGGATATAAATTACACAGTTTTTAAGCTTGTTCATATGCAAATAGATGTAAATTTATGGAGACACAACTAAAATGAAAATCTTTCATTTGAAAACATTGTGACAAGGTTTTAACATTCGATATAGTTTGAACCGAGAACAATAAAATATTATTATGGCCTGCTCACTTTTGAAAAGCAATCTTCAGTCGATTAGGTCTCATTCAGCTTTCAAGCCATTATCTTATACAGAAAGACAACTTGTAAGGCATAGAAGAGAAATCTGCAATTTATCAGAGGGTGATTAAGTTTTACATGTGTCCAGCTGCATTTATCACTGTCCTTGAAGTATCACCATTTTCTTAAATGTAGACATTTGCATGTTATTTTATAGATTAGGACTTTGCTCTGATGAAATGGATCTAATTTTGACCTTTATTGCCTAAAGAATGAACCACAGTCTATTAAACTACCCAATCTTTCCCAATTTTAGTTAGTGAAATTGGCCATAAAAGGCCTTTGTTTCTCAATTTTTGAAAACCTTTTTATTTTTACGATTCTCATAGATAAATATATTAGCAAGAATCCCAACAGCTTTTCTAATACTAGTAACACAAGTGAATATAAAAAGTAGTGTGCTATATGAGGGCAGTCCAGAAAGTATCTAGCCATGTATATGAAAAATAAGGGCATTTATGGCTGGATTTTTTCCGGATGGCACTCATATACATATACCAAAACATCGCGTCATATATCATAAATTTATACGATATTATTTGGCAACTAGATCTCAGTAAAGCTGGCAAAAAAAGAGAAAAGTTATTCAACAGAGAGTTTTTACACACCACTTGTCAAAAATGTAAATTGTTTTCTCAGTTTCAATCTTGTTCCTCATAAAGACAATTTACTAAAACTAGGCAAGAAAATTTACTTTCATTTAAGGTTGCAGACCTCAAAATGAAAATGAATATTGTAGTTATAATTTACATGGCAAATCTCTTCAGGACATTTCCAGACTTTGCGGTAAAAAAAATATATATATATATTCTAACTATTCAGATCCTATCTAACAGCAGCAATGGTATGATTTTTATGGTCTTTTATATGAGATCTATTTTTTTGAAAAATCTGTACATTTAAATTCTAAAATTAGTGCAGATTCCTAACAAAACTCAAGCTATTTGTGTTCAATCACAAAGCCTTAAACTATTCTTTTCAATGGAGAAGATAACGTATGTGTTGAAAATGGGTACATTTTCATGGAGATCTAAAACTTCTAACCAGAACAAAATAAATGCATGTAATTATATTTGTATGAAAAACTGAATTTTTGCATTTAAGCTGTGCTTTGAATTTCAGTTACGTGACACCCTTTTCTCCTCTGTTAGCTTCTTTGGCAGAAATGTGGGAGGCATTTAATTTTGGTTGAAGCAGCCTTGATGTTCCTGCTGAGCTACATGAATAACAAAGAAATGAAAGTGAGACACTCCCGTTGACATCAAGCCAACAATGAATAGACTTTAAACTGCTAGGTGATAGAGGCATAAATCAAACAAATGAAAAGATTACCATTTTTTTCTTTAAGGTGTCCCTGGCAGGAAATTAAAAAATAATAATAATTGAAAACTCTCCTATCCTTAAAAGATTCATTGGAATATTTGGAAGTATTAATTGTAGATATATTGGACGATCTGTCTTATTAATAGACGAAGGAGGTGAGTGGAACAAGAGGAGAAAGAAAAGCAATTATTAATATGTTGCAAGTAGTATTGTAAAAAGTATTCCACAAAATGGATTTTAATCCAGAATTATTTAATGTTCTAAAGTAAGATAAAACCAACAAGTTGAATTCTTATTGGATTTGCTTTTAAAAGGCCATGAAATTTTATGTCTACCTGATGTGACAGTATCACAACCAAAGGTTGGGGTGAAAGTAGAACTGCAATTATGGAAAGACAAAGTCAGACTTTAGCCCAATAAAGGCCAAAATGAGCACAATTGTATATATTTTTATATCTTTGAAAATTAGATGGTATTATTTCCTAAAAACACATTTAAGGATACCTAAATGTCAACAGAAGTTTGCAAATAATTTGTTATTTAATTTAATTAAGTGACGACATCCATAAGTAGAACCTACAAAACTCAGAATGCGTTTCATATTATGTAGACTTAAAAATGATTTCACTTAAACTTTTTGCAGTTTTGTTTTTAAACATTTAATAGATTCTTAAATTATTCAAATTAGCATTCATTTTGTTATGCCTTATGTGAATTTGTATATATTCCATATTTTCTGACACCTCTATATGAATTTTGGACTTCAAGTAATGTAATATTGAGAGAAAAATACTATAAAATAGTCAAGAAAACTAAAAATTTGTATACCGTATATTCTAAAAAATCACTGTTCATTTTAAAACTTTAGTTAGTTGTATCTATCTGAAATCTGGGTTCCTAGAAGATAAAAAATGCAATGTTATTCAAACACGTATTTTTATTGTTATTATTATTTTGTTGAAATATTACATCTTTTTTTCTGGTTCTAGAAGTAAACTGGACCTTTTTTGGATACTTGTTATCGGGTGAAACATTTTCTCGATCTATATGCTCTGAGACAAATTAAAAAAGCATGGAGCCTAGAAAGGAAAATTGGAAGCTATGTTGTCATAACACGAGTGTTCAAACAAGATGCTTTCTACGTAGCATCTCGAGTCTTAACTCTAGAAGTTAGTAAACTATGTAATTAATTTTCATAGCTTCTTAAAAATACATCATTGATTCTACAAGGTGTAAAACTGTAGGTTTAAAAGCTTTGAAATTTTGTAATTGAAGCATTATTTTTTATGAATTAATATATCACATTATATTCAGGTTTTAGTAAGGTGGGCATGACCAAGATATGACGTCTGGTTACTTAGCAGATATAAAAGGGTGGTAAAAACTTCACTTCAGGGCTTAGGTGCAGTTATATTTAAGAGCTCTACAGGCATGGTGTTCCTTAACACAAAATTGGTAATTGTGCTCCACTGTCGGCAAGAGTTATACGAGTATCGACCATCATATCTTGTTACATATCAGTTAGATTTATTAACTTGTACTCATTAGATTTCTAGATTCTCATGTCTGCTTTGTTAATTGCATGATGGATCAAAAATTAAGTAGCCATTAAGATCTAATACTGAAGAAACACAAGAAAATATTATTTATTATGTCTCTCTAGCTCTGTTCATTATAGTGGGTTGGAAACATTTATTCCTAATCTGTAGATTTTTATCCTTAACCCTTAGATTTATATTTCTAATATTATTTTCTCTAAAAGGAACTTGGGCTCCTCGGGAAATTACTGATTACTGTCTGGATTAGTATTCAAAGTATGTAGTTTAGTAAAAATAAACAAAATATATAAAAAAACTAAAAGTAAACATTTATGTATAATAAGAAAGATAAAGATGTCTAAACTCAGAAGTAACCCAAGGATTGCTTGTTAAATCCACAATTAGATACCTTTCTTTACCTGTAAATATATGGAAATTAAAATGCTTGGCATTAAGAGTTGGCAAGTCTGTGGAGCAAATAGAAATCTTGTACACTGCTCTTGACTGTTGCTGGAGTTTGAAGGTGTCACCAAAAAAGGCGGCTTTTCCCTACGTAATTTAAATATTAAAACTGAAGGAATTTATTATGTAGGGATCAGAATATCAGCGTTGGAGTAATGAAGACAGTATTGAAAGGAGGGGTTCGTGTGTGTGTCAAGGAACTACCTAAATGAAGACTTACTCATCCTGTAACGGAATTCTTTGGTACTAACTTACCCTGTAGTTGTAATGAGAGCAAATGAGTATATTCTCTGTGGACTGGTAGATAATTCCATATCAGAAAAGGAAAAAAATGGAATGGAGAATAGCTAACCATGTGAAACGAGCTTCCCTCAAATTGGTACAAACACTTTGAGGAGACATTTTTTTGCAATTAAATACAATTAAATGCAATTAAAGTAAAGCAGGTGGTAAGCATTCTGACTCTTAGGAATATAAATCAGAGACATTTTTGCACTTATCCACAAAAGACTTACAAAGGAGTGTTTAGAGTAACATTTTTTTAATACGATAAATGGAACTGAAGTATGTATCTATTACCTTGAGAATAGATAAGTATACTTGAAATATACACACAGGAATACTATCATTGTGTGAAAATATGTGAACAAACATGTCATGTATCCATTCAATTGGACGCATCTCATAAATGTTACAGGTGACATAAATAAGTTACAGAATAATACAGTCAGCATTATTTCGTGGACATCACATATAAAACATGAACAGCAATAGCCCATGTTGTGTAAGAATACATACTTGTGTAATATGAGAAATGCACAGGAATTACAGAAACGGAGCTCAGAGTAGTGGTTAGTTCTGGTGCAAATAAAGGAGTAGTCAAGGGGAGGTACAGGGCAGGCTTTACCTCAATGCAAGGGTGGTCACTTCTGTGCTTACGGTATTTAAGATGCATTTTAAATTTTGTTTAAAAATGAAACAATGTAGTGAAATAGGGAGTTAGAGAATATTTACATGTGTTATCATGAAATGCAAGTTAAAATCTTTACTTATTATTCCATATGATGGTGGTGTCTTAGTTATTATTCATGATAAAGCATTTCATTAGGGTGAATATTTCATAGGTCACATATTGGGGAAATACTAAGCAAGTCATCTATTCCAGCAAAGTCTTTAGGAGGGCCTAAAAAAAAATAGAATGGGGGTTAGTCGCATATTCCACAGATAATAGAAGCCATTTAATATAGGGATAAATGGTCCTAGAAGACATAATAGCTCCTGAGGGTGTCACTGTACTGAAACATGCACAAAATTTGCCATAAAACTGACCAGCAAAATATCCCGCTGTAAGTTACTCTTGTATGTGTTTCTGAGGGGACATTTTAAAAGAGATATTGGGGAGTGGTAGTAAGCAATGGTTACAGTGTGGGCTCTTGCATCTTAGTTCTTGAGTATGAATCATGGCTCAGCAATTTATTTGCTTTATGATTCTGAGCAAGTTAATTCTATCATTGAGGCTTAGATTTCTCATCTATAAAATGGAGTTCACAGAAGTCCCAGAGTCACAGGATTATGGATAGGCATCAATGAGATTAGGCACAGAAACATAGCGCATTTGAAGGTACACGGTGAGCTGCCTAACGCAGACGTGTTTATTTTAATGCGAGAGTATCTGTAGACTTGGTCTTTAACATCGTTGTCCGTATTTCTCCTATTTCCTGTTTTATAATAGAAGTAAATTGTAATTTAGTTAAGTATTTCTTTCACTAAAAATAGACTCATCACCTGGTTTGCGATTGCCTGAAATAATGTCATGTTGTACCGATGTGCCAGCCGATGACCCGGACGCATTTCTTCACAGTCTGGAATATGGTGGGACTTCACTGCTGAAAAGCCATATTTCCGCTCTGCTGCCTGGAGCAGAGCGGAATCGTGAGCTCTGGGCGTGGAGCATGAGTATCACTTCCGGGTGACAGTGAAACCGCGTTGCATGATTAAGGCTTCCCTTCTCCTGCTCTGCCACGACACTCGGCCACCTCCCAGGTCGTGATTGGCCCACCATGGCCGGTGCTGCGTGACCTCTTGGAACAGGTCCTCCAGCAACTCTTGGCAGACACAGTGTGTAAGAGAAAAATGCCCGCTTGTTGTGTAAGCCTCTCAGTGTTTTGCTTGGCTGGCAGCTCAGTGTAACGTAGCCTAATGTACTGACTGAGAAGAATATTTGCATTGCCCTTGGATAAATATGAATTGTGCATTTTTGATAGTTTCATTTCGATCTTTGGAAATGACTATTTTTTTTACTTTATGAATATCTGAAATAATGAGAAATGAGCATTGGGGGAAGATATACACACACACACGCATGCGTGCAGGTTGCTCAGCAGAAGTTGCGTGGGTTTGCTTTCGCGGGGAGCACAGGGGAGTTCTCATTTATCCGTACACCTGAAGTTTACTTTTCCCTCATTTGGTACGGTTTTGATTAATAGTGAGGTTCAAGTTGTTGAAACTGTGCCCAAACCTTCCACTATTTATTATTCTGCCTCTGGTTGGAACCCAATGTCCTTACAACAGGCCTGACTTACGGAAGTTTCCGGAACGTGCTGAGAGAGGCAGGCCTGTTGCAGTCCTGTCGCGGGGCCTGTCCTGGCCCACGGCGAGGCCCTAGCAGGACACTTGACACCTGTTTCTCTTGATACCTGTCCCCCGCATAGTGGTTCTGGCTGTGGCGGTAGGACCTGAAGTTAAGTTCCGTACTGGAGAAGAGAAAAGCTACCGGGAAGGCCCACGCTGGGCGTGAACCAGAATCAGCGCTGTCGGACCGCGCGGGCCGAGCTCGGGGCCGGTCGGCCGAGCCGTCCCGGTGAGCAGCAGGCCCTGCCGTGCGCGCTGCCGTCCAGCCTTGTGCGTAAACGCGGTTGCCCGGGCGGCGGCAGGAGAGGGAATGAGGTTCCGGATCCGATTTAACTTTGGGCCGGATCCTGTAAAATTGGTTATATTTTTGTCGGAATTACCCTGTAGCCATGAAAACCGGCTTCTCATTCGAAGGCAGCTGTAGTATCGGAAGCTGATTGATGATTGAACGCCTTGGAAACACAAGCTCTATTAGTGTAATTATCGAAATGGTGTTCATAGCCTTGGGATATTTTCTTTCTTTTAAAGAAAATAGTATTTCTGAGGGACTAATAAACATACATTTCCGCTTAAGTAGTAAATCGTTGTGAAATATTGAAAGCTGAAAACTTTGGGAACTTGGTGTAAGAATTGTTCATTTGAAATACCTTAGTCATCCTATGTTATTGATTCTTTCTTCTCTAAAATATAAACCCTGAAATGTGACACAAATAAGTTGTTTATAAACTCAGACACAGACAATAGTGCAATGGTTACCAGAGGGTAAGTGGGGAGGGGGCAGAGGGAGGAAAGGGTGACGGGGTCAAGTACACGGCGACGGAGGGAGAGTTGACTTGGGGCGTTGCGCACACCACGCGGCGCGCGGGCGCTGCCCTACAGAACCGTACGCTTGAAGCCTGTAGAACTTCATTAACCAATGTCACTGCAGTAAAGTTAATTTAGAAAATAAACTAATAATAAAATTTTTAAAAAATAAGTTTATCTTTTAACAAACAGTAGTAAGGAAATGCAGTGATAAACATAGGCAGAGAAAGAATTCAGCACACTAAAATACCATATAATGTCATTTTTATCATTTTGTCTTCTTGGTGTGTAAGTGTGTCGTGTGTTGAGTTTCATGGGATCGCGCCTTACTGGGAGCTTTGGTGTAATTGCTGGTGCGCATGTATTTTTCAAAGCCAGGGCATCTCTTTCTTTCTGTACTGTGGTTCCACATTCCTTCTTTTTCTTTGACTTCTTACTTTTTTAAATCTCAAAACATGAAGGTAATAACTACAAATAACTGGAGATGTAATGTAAACATGGTGACGATAGTTAACAGTGCTATGGGGTGGGTTTGAAAGTTGCCAAGAGAAGAGATCCTAAAAGTTCTCAGAGTGGAAGAGGATAAAATAAATGCAATGTTTATTGGGAGAAGGGAAGTACTAGAAGATTAAATATATGGTATGTAGTTCGTGGTTAGACACACTTACACGAAGAAAGGCAAACAAAGGAAAATGTAAGCATAAATCATCTCCCAAAAGTCAGTGCTTACTGAGCTAATTTGGATACGCGAAACGAAAATAACATCTAATTAAAATCAATAGCATTTGCGAGCTTTTGTATAAAATATATTGAAACAAATGAGGACTGCTGTCTCTCAATTAGGATAACATGGAAAGACACACTCAGTTTTTTCTATCGAATAATTACAACTGTATCTTTTCCATGATGAGTTTCTTTCACTGTCACTTCACAGATCGCATACTATTTCAGTCCTCTTTTTCTTCCAGAAATTATCTGTGGCATTTGTGACTTTAAAGTGTTACTATAATCGTGTTTCATGTGGGCTGATTGGTTAATCGTGAAATTCATTTATTCGTCTCCATGGATATATTTTAATTAAAACAGTTATTAATTTCTCAGACACTTCTAGGCTTTCTATAAATCAGTATGTCTTCAATTATAGCTTCTAATTCAAGTTAACTCATCTGTTGGGGAGGGGAAGTTATGTGGAATGCAACATACAGCTAACTTGATTCCTTCTAAATACATAGTATTTAGCAGGAGTTTTATTTGAAACTGGATATTTCTAAAAACAACAGAAAGTATCACAGTCAACTAAAACTGGGAGCTTCAGAGCACCCTCTAGTCTAAGTGTTCTTGTTAGAGGTGCCACAGGGATCCACTCCACAGGAACTGTCTTCGGTGGCTCCCTGGTGGCCGTTTAAGTCAACATTATATGACTCAGTAGCCGAGCACTTCATTGACACAACTTGGACTTTAGGTCCATAAACCACGTACGTCTCACCCCAGGATGACAGAGGGCGTTTGAACTTAGTTTTTCTTTCTTCCGACTCACTTCTCCATCACTTCTACGACACATTAAACTACATCCTATAATTAGCATAGAGTGGCTATAAAAAATAAATAAAAACTAGCTACTTTGTTGAAGCATTTGCATAGAGGATGTTGTCAGGGGCATCTTCTGCCACCCCGTCTTCTTGGACCACTCTCCCAGGTCAGAGCTTCTCCACCAGCATCTGTGTGCCTGCAGCCATGCCCTTGAACTTACAACGTCTTTCCTGAGCTCTGGAACTGCCTGTGTATGAACAGCCAGAAACAATTGGGGATATTTTGACCCACGTTCGTCGCCCCAGTAATTGTAGCCAATTACTGACGGGTTGGGGTTATAAAATGTAGCTCCTCTTCCTCCAGGAAACATACACGCTGGGGTGTAGTGTATCCCCCAGACCTTCATCTGGAACTGCAGTTTTGTTTGGCGGCTTCCCTGCCTGATTAGAATAATGTCATGTTTCAATATAAAAATGAGCATAGCTCTATTTGTGCAAAATGAATCTGTATTCCACATTTAATCTAAATGGTCTTTAGATTAAAATATTTTAACAGAAGTATTTTTTAGTGTAATCTTTTCAGCAACATTTAGTTACAGTTTTCTCATGATTTAACAATACAGAATATATTTGCAAGTACTGCACATTCTACTGGGTTCTGGCTAAATCATTAGAACACGCAAAGCCTATGAATTTTAATGTCTTTGGACTTTCATTCTTACCTTTCATTCACATCACAGCTCTTACTTTACAAATAAAATGCTTGTTTTAAAGGCAGTAGCCAATATGGTTATGCTGAGGAGATGAGGTTTAATTTGAATAAATATACATTCTCGTTTTGAAGTAAGTGTTCGTTTTCACCTTCATTATTTTGGAGAAATATGAAAATCTTTTTTGGCTGTTTGCTTTCCTCTCCTTCACTTGGATTGGGCAGATTTATTCTTGTTCTTTTCACATAAAATGACCACACTAGTCAGCATGTTCAGATGTTTTGAGTCTTATAATTTAAGTTTCAGTTCTTTCAACATCAGATAGTTGTACATACAGTTGTATGGAAACTAACAGAAGCTTAAAAATCAGTATTAAGTAGTTAAACAAGTTTTACTCTGTAAAAAAAAATGAGACACTCTCTTTTTGATGGTTGTTTTGAAAATTTGACAGCTATTTACAAGGAACTAGTAGAAGCCAAAAAAAAGCCTACAGCTTCTAAGAATGTTCTCTGTCTCTAATGTTAAATACACCCAAACTGCTTTGACAGTAAGCACTTTGTCACTTGTAGTAATGGGATCTTGACTTCATATACTAATGGTAAACCTCCATAACCTGCAATTCTGCTGAAATTAAATTTATGAACTTATTCAAAGGCAGTAAACATTGTTGTTCAGAATGCTTGTTGTAGACTTCAGTGTTTAACCTCAAGAACTATAGGTGAATTGCATCATCTTTCCATCCACAATTTTCTACGAAGTTTTACAAAAACAGTACCCATTTCACAGAGTTTCTCTGAGTATGACTCCATATTCTGTAGCGTCTTGTTTTCTATTATGATGTGAGAAGACCTTTGTAGGCATAAACGGAGCAGAATTAGGGAAATGTTAGCCATGTACATATGTTCATATTTATGCTTTTTTGTTTTATTACCACCGAATTGTTACTGAATGCATATTATATTTATGTACTCTCTGGTCACTTTGGGTTCTAGGTCTGTATCTTCATGTTGACTACATCCTAAACAAAGAGCAGAAAAAATGGAAAACATTTATAAAAAGACTAAGAAAACAAGGGTGAATGATCCGAAGATATGCAGAACAAGGAGATGAGCTGATGGAGGTAAGATGCTCATTTGAATGTGTCTTTGAGTTAGTCCCATCATTTAAATGCAAATCTGGAGATGACAGGGGACTGGCTTTGGTGCATGTACAGGGAAGGGACACTACTGGCAAACACTCAAAGGTGAAGGTGGAGAGAAGTTCAAGGGTGCCTAGGGGTCGGGAAAGGAACGTCAGTTAAAGACCTTGTTTTCCTTCTCAATTAAATGGAGATTCTCTGAAGTTGTTTAAGGGTAGAGAGCCCTTTAAGTGGTACTTATTTGAGAACATCACTTGGTCACTTCGGGGGCTGTGGAAAGGGGAAAAGATTGGAATTCTGGGATCCAGTGAGAACTCTCTTGTGATGACAGATGCTTCTTGATTGTTAAGGTAGAGAAAACACAGTTTAGAATCAACATCATTTGGTTTTGAAAGAAACAAGATGAAGTAAAGGAAAAATATATACTATTTTTTACTTCGGCAAAGGGAAAATAGTGAAGCCACTACTGAGATGTGGAGGATGAGGTGAGGTGATTGAGAATCAAGAGTTCACCTCTTGGAACTGCTTTCTTTTGGCATACCTAAGAGCTATGCAAGTAGAATATTCTAGAGCACACATTAAAAGAGTAGTCATAGCAAAGCATACACGTTTTTGCATTATGTCCTTATGGGTGGTATGTAAAGATGAGGTGATGGAGGCTCAAACCAGACTGTTAGGAGTGGGAATGAAGAGGAAGGTGGAATTTGAGAGCCATGTAAGAACTAGATGTCAGAGTCCTGTGGGACGGAAGAGCTTCCTAGACGAACTGCCCAGTGAAGCTGCCTCGTCACAGACCGGCTGCGTCTGTGCACGGATCCACGTGGCGGTCAGCAGCAGCTGGGGCAGCGCGGGGGACCGACGACTACGACTGGGCATGCAGCGGGCGCTGGGGTCAGAAGGTCGTCAGCAACACAAGCTTTGTTTTTCATGTCACGTGAAGTTTCAGCAGGACCCATTTGTGTAGGGCCTTCTTTCACCAATAGCCTCTTTGGAGTGACACTGATTTTTATTTTTTGAGTAGTTTTCAGAAACGTGTCACGTTCTGCTATTTTGCAGAAGTGGAGGTAGCTCAGCGAGGATGGAAGTGTCTTCATGAGTTAAGACTCGGAGTTGGTGTGTCATGAATTAGGCCTTTGATGCTAGTCTCGTGAGAATAAATTTGAGGGTATCTGCGCACTTTTCTTCCCACGAAATAGGAAGATTAAAAAGTTTTTGAACACCATGGCCCCTGTATTAGGTGGCACACGCGTCTATGCCTAGGAAGCGGGCTGTCTCAGTTACGCAGACCCTCTGTCCGTCTGCAGCGAGCAGGCTGTCCCCATCACCTTGGATTGAATCTGCTGAAATGAGAGAATTTCTTTCCACTTACTGGTCCTCTGTTTTTATTACCTAACCCACTCTTAAAAATAGAGATCTTTATTTATGAACTAGCATTTCAGATTAGCAATACCATAAAACGTAACACTCCTAGGTCAACTACCGAGTATGTGAAAATTGTGACTAAATTGATGTAATGATGTCTTTGTGGAATATATAATTGTAATTAAAGCAATACATAAGGATGATCATTGCTACAATATTCGTAACACAGTGAAGAAAAAGATAAAAACATTAGTTGAAGGGTTAACTGTTATACACAGTAGAATATTCTGCAGTCATTAAATAAAATGTGTAAATGTAATTTGATGCATAATAACTTATTAGAAAAATTTTGGATTCTGTGATTGCAAACAATTGAATGAACAAAATATATAGAACAAGTTTGAAAGAAAGCAATACCAAAAATTCAGTATCATTCACCATTGAGCATTGGGATTATGAGTAATTTTTGTCTCTTTATACATTATGAAACTTTTTAAATTACTGTGAGTGTATGATTTCTTAAAAATCACTCAGAAAACAAAAGTTAAAAAAAATAATGAAAAACAACTAAAAAACCCAAAAAACCTAAATCAATGCCTTAATTTTCTTGCCATTTTCTGACTCAGACTCACACCTTTCAGTGTCATCTCTGAGCTGATGAATCTGAACTTAGATCCATTCTCTGAGCTCCAGACCCCATATTGGTCTCACGACGGATGTCTCATAGGCACCAAATGGGAAACCGAGCTCTCGAGATCCCTCCATAAAGCCCCGTGGTCCCACCCTTTTCCATGTCCATCGAGTCCACTCTTCCGGGTGCTCTCACTAAAATTCTGGAAGCACTTGCTTCCACTCTTTTCTCCTATTCCTCATGCAGCCCATCAGCAATGTTCATGGCTCTGTGTGCAACATCTAAGGAGAACAGGAGCATTCCACACCTTTCTCAAACCACCGCCTGTTACTTTCTAGCTGCTCATTGCTTTGTCTTTGCATCCTTTAATCAGGACAGAGTAGCCATAGTCATGACACACACTATAACTTGGATCAGGTCGGTGATGCTAGTACTCCAAAAGCCCAACTCGTGCTACAACTCAGAACAGCAGCATACGTCTGCTGGAGCGCATGCCTCCACCAGCAAATACTTCAAATGTGGTTTGTGCTTGAATAGATGGTTTTTCTTTTGTGTTATGACCAGGTAAAGAGCTTTATTCATAGGTGCTATAATGAAGTGATGGAGACACATAGTGTCTTTTTGCCGTGGACACTCTCTTTTTCATGATTCTTAGCTACTGAGGCTCCTGAAACTATTGTCAGTTCACTTTTGGTCCAGCATCTCGTGTTCTTTCCACGGCTTTCCTAGGAGTCTCTCTCTGTTTCTCTTTCCCATCCTTCCTCTGCCACCTCCTCATACATAATCCCAAGTCACCGTTTTGTGCATATGCTCTGAGCCAGAAAAAAAAAATCCCACGCGTGGATTCAGCCTAATGGCAGGACTTATAAATACATCTCCTATCTCAATAATGGGTAAGTGTTATTTTGCAAGCACAAGTAGTTTCTGTGATTACTGTAACTCTAGTCTGGAAACAGAAAAATCAGAGTGCTTCAGATTTTCTAATTCCAGATGGTAATATTGGGAGATACATTTATGAAATGAGATTTTCTAAATTATGGAGAAACTTTTATATGTAACTCAAATTCAGTTGGATTTTTAAATAAACACAGAGTTCCATTTCCTAAATATACATTAAAAAAACAATGTAACATTTACATTAAGGTCTAATTCAAAATCTTCTATAAATTTATTGTCACTAAAAAAAAAAAATCCTGTACAAAAAGAAGAAAAAAGTACTATGGCAAAAATACACACTTCTCTTGACCTAATTTAATTAGATGGCTTTTTTTTTTTTTTTTTTTTTTTTTTTTTTTTTTTTTTTTTTTTTTTTTTTTTTTTTTTTTTTTTTTTTTTTTTTTGGTAGAGAAATGCTTACCGGAACACTTTTATTGACATTCTAGAGAACAACCCAAGTGTTGTGTAACCCTCAGTTTATTATGTTCTGAATTAGTTTAAATTAATATGTGAAGAAGAAAATTTTTACTTGTTTTTGTAAGACCTGGAACTACCTCCTTGTTAGCACATGCCCTCTGCTCAACAAATGCACACCGGTGGTGAAGAGGCTAGAATCCGAGTGGCCAGAGCTTTAGATGTCGATCAGATCTCACAACTGAGTGACGTGGCTCATTTTAAAAAGACAATGAAATGATGGTGATATGCTGAAGGGCACTCTCAGGGACCCACTGTCCTCTCTACATGGGCATCTTGCAAAATGCAGGGCGACACATAGACTGTCTGTGTCAGCACTGAGGACAGGGCCAAAAGGGCATCCTAGTCTTGAAACCTAAATCTGACAAAAATATTTGACATCAGTAAATTTGCAATGTACCCCCTTCCTGTTGTTATTTATAATACTGTGGTCTGTACCACAGGATCTCTTGATCATGAGCAGTAAACAAATATTAGAAAATAATAGTAGGTGTGAGAGTTAAGGCATGACCCACCTATTCCTGGTCTCACAGAATTAATAGCATTTAATCACACCACAGACTTCACACTTAACGCATTTACAATGCACAGCGTATACGTGTACAGACTAATGTATATGCTAAATTTATTTTTTAACCCTACTGTATTGGTTGGCCAATTTTAAAACCATTTACATGTGTAGACATATATTTTAATATGGATTTAAGTTTTTTAAATTATGGAATGGTTTATATCATAAATATCTTCTTACATTTAATACAGTGTATGTTTTTATTTTTAAGTGCATTTTATGTCTTTAAACGTATGTTCTGGCCGAAGAGGCCAAAGTCTCTTAGAGTTATCACTCCTTCCAAAGGTCAGGCTGTAAAGATAATAGCCACATAAAAACCAGAGGTGTCCCATGGACTTTAGTGTGCTCAGGTTCCTGCTGGAGATTCTCAAGTAGAAATTGAACCCCTCTTTCTGAGTGATGAGCAGAGCGCCGTGGATACACCTGCGAGATAAACAAGAAATGTTGCTTGAGGCTCACGGGAAAGGCTCTGCGTGGTACGGTCGTGCACTGGGTGGCCCCGGGAGCTGCCGCATGCAGGGGACATGAAGCGTGGTCCCCGGCGTGCTGTGGGAAATCCCCCCATTTGCACTCGGAGAAGGAAATGCGTCCTTACGTTCGAAGGTACCTTAGACCGACGCTGTCCCATCACCGGAGTGAACGGGCTGTGGCCATAACACGGCTCCGGCTCTCCGAGGTGACATGGAGAGATGGGGATCTGCAGCCAGTGGCACTGCCATTACAAGTGTGGCAAACAGGAAGGCGGCTCGGACAACCCAACCTAAATCGGTTAAAGCGTGGGGAGGACTCAGACAGATGCGCCCTCCACGCCGAGTCCCAAGGGCCTGGGGTTAACGCCGCCCCCCACCCCCTTTACACGTCCACGCGGCTCGGGCTGGACGTCTGGCTCTGACGTTTGGTGACCGTGGTCCGCAGAGGTCCCGGCAGGAATCCGGAAGCGTGCTGCCAAGCGTCTCACTGAAAGGAATTTTTTAAAAAGGGTTATTTTCACAAGTGTTGGCAAGGGTCACCGCCAGAGAGGTCGGGGCACCCTTGGGCGAGCCACAGTGAAATGCAGTTGTCACCTTAAGCCTGAAGGAGGCGTGGCGGGCCCCGCGGTGGGCCCTACCAGAACAGGGACCCCCAAGGCGCCCTGTGGGGGCAGAAGACTGGGGGGCCCTGCTGCTGCCTGCACCCCCCACCGGTGACTCCCCTCCGCCCCAGCAAGCTGCAGGCCAGGAGCCAGAGCTGCTGCGTGCCGGTCGGAGCCCTGCCCCCCCCGGCACACGAAGCAGCCAGGGGCCTGGGAGGGCAGAGAACAGGGGACCACGTTCCTTGCTGTGACCCTCCTTCGCAGGAGCGCGTGAACTTGAATCTCACCCTTCTCACCGGAAGCTGGGCCTTTCCTTGTTTTCATTTCATCTCCTTCGGGACAAAAGCGACCACGGATTGTTGTACAAACCCCCCGGGCCAGTGCTTCTCCCCTTCATTTTTTTTCCTTTCTAATAATTATATCACTTGTGACATTACAATGCTCCTGCTCTTAGCTTGTTTTTCACCCTAATAGAATTTAGTTTAGATTTGTAAAACCAAATTCTCCATAAACACCCCCGTCTTTGTTTTAAATCTTGCCTTGTAAAACAGTTTGCAGAAAAGGTTTGCGTATCGTTCGAGCTGAACTCCGGGTGAGTTGTGCAAGAGGGGCAAACAGACGCCTAAGCCTGAGGACGCAGACTGAGCCGAGAATAAGGGGCCAGAATGGCAGGAGAGGGACGTGCATGGGGCCCCTAAAATCCAGGCCAAGATGGGGCCCGGTCCTGGCCGGGGCGTAGGAAGTCGACGGGTCGCTTCCTGGCTCGGTGCGTCCGCTGGGAGCGGTGCTCACCTGAGGGGCCACAGTCTCTGCTGCTGTTCAGTTCGGTGTAAGGCTGGGACTTGGCCACGGACGGAACCCCTTCCCTCGTGCTTGTGGAGCTGTTCAAACACGTCCGCCGAGTACACTGGGACTTCTAATTGGCTTTACGAAAGAATTCGGGGATCAGGCAGCATCCCTGCTTGCAACTATTGTGCAGAATAGAAGGTTCTCGTAGCAAGGGAGCTGTGAGCAGGAGAGGATGAGCTTTGGACATGGACGTCTTTGTGTGAGTGGGGAGAGAATGGGGAGATCATGCAGATCGCCTCTTCTTTCTTGGGGGGTTGGAGAGGGCCCCCCCCCGTGACAGGTGGCCTCACTGGTGCAGACCGGAAAACCCCAGACTTGTCGGTTAAGATTATGATCCTGGGGGAGGCTGAAACAGAAATTCAATCAGGTTTGGTAACGTGAGATCGGAGCAGAATGACACCACGTGGGGCTCTGGTTTTCTCTTTACACAGCTAATGAAATCGAACAACTTGACTATCAAGGTGCTGAAAGTAATCATAATTATTTGTTAAAAATAATCAAAGAGAAAACGATGGCTTACTTTTAGAGTCACTTCTGCCTCCAGTGGGGCAGGTTGTATTTGCAGAACACACTTTCCTCTTTGTCAGCTATTAGTGGTATTTGTATCCAGTTCCCTAGAAATAGACCTGACTGTACTGGGTGTATATGGTGACTTACTCCGCCGGGTTAGGATGATCTGAAGATAGTCCCATGAATCTGCCCAAATGAGCAGAATGTCCCCTCTTTCTTGCCTAATGCCTTGGTGTGGCTTTGCTCACTTTTTGGGCAGAGTCTCCAAGACTCATGTTGATGATAGAAACAAAACACTGTGATGCAATGAGAGAAGTCCTTTCCTGCTCTTGACAGGGGGATGCGTCCTTTCTTTACGTTGTCTGAACTTTCTGCATTTACTTTCAAATCCCGTATCAAACAAGTGTACTATTGCAATTGCTGAATGAGAAGGAGAAATAAGCCCTGAAAATAATGGCTTAGAATTTTCCAAAATTACTCACAGACACTGAACAACAGGTTTGACAAGCTCAGAAAATAATCTTATAAGATAAATACAAGCACACAAGTGTGCGTATATACTTGTCTGCACACCTTATACACAATTTATATTCAAACTACTGAAAACAAAAGACAGAGAAAATTGTGAAGGCAGCCAAGAAGAGAGAACTATATAAAGAAGAACAAGATAAAAATTAAGCACATTTCTTCTAGGAAAACAGGTAAGCCAAAAGGAAAAAAGAAAGAAATGTTTCTGTTCAAAGATGACATTATTGTTTATGTAGAAGATTGTAAAAAATATATAAAAAATTTTTCCTAGAACCAAGAAATGAGTTCAGTAGGATTGCAAGATGCAATCAACCTATAGAACCAACTGCATTTCTATATATTAGCAATAAATAATGGGCACTCAAATGTTTTTTTAAAAAAGTAATACTATTCATAATAACACCAAAAAAGAGAGAAATATTTAATGACAAGTCTAAGATTTTATTTCCTCTCTTTTCTCTCTGGAGAACATAAATATAAATACTTAATTAACTACTTCTCTGATTTGCTTGGTGTAGCATCTTTTTAGCATTATATATAAACAGGCCTATAAATACGTTTAGTTGTTAGTAGTAAAATACAAGCATACATGTCAGTTTGTTTTAAGAGAGCTGCAGTTGATTCCATGACAGTTTTATATGGTGACAACTACAGACTGCTGAGTAAATAAAGTCATTCCAAGGGAATCAAGGCAAGTCAGTGCTTCTTGTTTGTATTTATGTGTTTTGTCACACTTGTTTCTTTTCCATGGACAAAGAAAAACGGCATGGGCATTTTCAGATGATCTTTGTAAAGGACTGCTATTTCAGATCTGCTCAAAAAGAAGGGCTCTCCAAGGAGGCAGAGTCCAGTTCTTGCTAAGCAGCCCCGGACGTGAGCACGTGAGCAGGCAGTATCGGCTTTCAGCAGCCTCTTCACGCAGCTCCTCCCAGTACTGCGCTCGGGTTGAAAACATGGCTTTTCCCTGAGATTCACGTTACACTTCCACTGAGAACAGCGAAAAGGCTGACATCATATAACAATGGAAGAGAAAATAAAGGGAACATACTAGTGGTGGGTCAAAATTGAAAATTGTATTTTCCGTACCTGGTAAAAATAAAGGAAGTCAGATGAAGATAAATATAAATATCAGAGGGTAGTTATGCAGCAAGATCCCATGTAGATGACAAGGTGCACAGGGGTGACATTAAACAATGAGGAATTACTGGGGAGAGCGTAAAATGTATACATTTCCCAAATGGAAGTAGGACAATAAAAGAAGGGCTCTTAGCATCAAATCCTACTTTAAAGACCCTGAGAATTCTTGAGTTCACAGGAAAATAGATCCAGATGGTAGACATGGAAATCAATAATGGAGCAAAGGAATAGGTAAGACAGAAAGAGCAATGTAAGCACAACTGTCCAAGAGTAAATGTAATAAGGAAAAATATAGGGACTCAAAATGGAGAAAATTTGAAAACAGAAAAGGAGAAAATCAGAATAAAGAGAAGCCTTTCAAAACGTAGATGGAAATAATCAATCTATATAAATAATAGTTTTATCTAATAATGTGTTAATGAAGTCATGGTGTCTCTGGAAATGGCACATTTTAATGTCACATAGCACTTTATTCAGAAAAAGATTACTATAATTTATAATTATCCTTAAAATCTACAAATGAAAACATAAGAATGCTAAAAAAGAAGAGCATGTATGAATAAACTAAAGTAATACATGTGATTCCCATCTAAGTAACAAAAAATAAATTTTCAATGACTAAACAAATGGAAATGAACTTCAGCACAAAAGGATCTCTTCTTGATTATGACCGGTAAACAATATTAGAAATAATAGCAGAGAGCATATTTTCCTTCTATTCTTCTTCAAAATAGACCCAGCGTCTTAGTGCAGGTGGGGGTTGGAGGAACAACTAAATCTCCTCGCTGACTTGAGTTTCCTTCTGAGCTAAGGAAAGAGTATGGTGTAGTAGTGACAGAAGTATTAGAAGAAGAAGAAGACAAGTAAACAATGTGGTTACTGGGGGGTACGTAAACGTGTAGCAGGTTGTAATTGTGTGAGTGTGTGTGTGTGTGTGTGTGTGTGTGTGTGTTTATGGTAGAATATGTCGTTATTTTAAAGCTCCTGTAATGGGACATAATATTGTTCATTGTATACATTGAAACCTCAGTACTTGCATCCCATGGTCCTTTGCCAAAACTTTCCTTAATGAGTATCTTTATTATCGGAGATACTTTGACCTCATTTGCTATTACATTCTATACATATAAAACTTTTTGAAAAAATAGACAGGTTCACATAAGAGACAAAGACTGAAACAAAGAAAACATTAAAGCAAAAGAAATGCATTTTTAATGAACAAAATGTTATTTTATAATTATACAAATAATTTAAAATGATTATGAAAAGCAAAAGCTGTGACATAATGAGTCAAAAGAAATTACATTAAACAAAATTTGTAAATTGATAGGATTGTGGAGAATGGAAATTAGCAATAATCTAAATCAAACTCACCCATACAGCCATGTCTGCTGTTACTTTATTTTCAGATTGACACGGACTCTTCAAGAGCTCAGAATAAATTTCAGAAAACAAGGGTTATCAGCCACTGCAGTAATTTGCTTTAGGAGAATGGGGAATCAATCCTCAATATTACCTTTACGGTGATATAAAACCATTTTCCTGTGAAAGTTTAAGTGAAGTCTCAGAGACAGAGAAATAAAGTGGCCTTTTCTAACCTCAAGAATGTATGTAATAAAGGAAGAAAAGATGAAAGAATTGTGAATGCAGAATCAGAAACTTCACCTCCATAAGTGGTTTTCGTGGATGCAGATTCCAGTTCAGAAACGATGAAGACATTAAAGGAAATGTTGCTCAAAATAAATCTGCTTTTAAAGAGTTGTAAAACGTGTATGAAACAGATATGTCTTCCCGTTTTTATTCACTATAACTAGAAAAAATGCCAGGCAGACCTACCAATCTGGGCTGCCATGCTTGTCCATGCATATATATGCTCTTCATTATGTTGGTTATTATTTGTAAGTGGTAATAATTCATGCAAAGATAGCATCATTTCTAAAAATATCACAAAACAATAGCTGAAGCAAATAAATTTCACAACTTGTGTTGATCTTTGTTTTGATAGCCTAAGGCTTCTATTTTCATGAGGTAGTTTTATTCCAACACTAAAAAACCTGAATGAGGTTGAAATACCTATGCTGTACCCTGTGCTTTTATCCCATCATTTATTTTATTTCAGGGATGATATTTAAAAGTCTTTAATGTACTCAAAATCATAGTGGAAGACACTTGGTCTAGGAAACCAAGGATGAACAGGAGCATGATATGTTACCTCATCAGACTCAGCAAATGCCATTCGGCTGGATTAACAGACCCAGTGACGATACTGACAACCAAAACCCTGAGGCATTAAACCGCAGACTTTTAATACATGTAGATATTAGGTACTTAGAGAATACTAACCAAGCATTTCGAGTTCCCCTCTGGTTAAGTTTTATTTATTTGGATGTGCCGTTATTTCAGGCTCTTCCAGAGTAACTACATGCCTGTCTCCAATCCCAACAATGAAAGGTTAAGAGATTTTATACTGGATTTGCCAGTTTAAAAAGGAATGGCGATAGATAAATTGATAGAGGGGTAGGGGTATATTTAGGTGTGTATGCGGATACGGACGTACACACATGCGTCCCTACGTACATACAGGTTATAACTAGTTCCTGCATTAACGTAAACAGTCCATGTCAGCCAATGTCTGTTACCGCTTCCCTTCGTGCGCTTCGATTACATAAGGCACGTTGTCCTGCCGGGTGCCCGTGGGAACAAAAGGCATTCTCTCATGCCAGGATCACATGGCCTCACGAATATAGCTGGTGAGGGGTGAAGAATGATACTCCTAGACTCAGAATTTATTCTTTCTAGGCCATTTTATTTCTCTGTTATTACGTGTGAGATGTGCAATGGGACTTAAAGTTGGGTCTCGAAACACCAGCTTACCAAGCAAAACTGCATTGCAGCTCCCCACACGCTGCATCGTAAGTAGCTCTCGCGTTCCTGTTCGTCCATCACACACACTCTCACACACACACACACACACACGCACTCAGAACACAAATACACATACCATCTCCTCCAGTATTACTCCCTTAAGCTATTCCATCAGGTGCAGGCAATGGCTTATTTTTTATTAGCTAAACTATTTTATCTTACCTGGAAAGAATTGGCAATACCAGAAAATTCAGTATTTCTCTGAAAGACCATTCTGTCCAGAACAAACTCATAACTCATAACTTTTTCACTGCATATTTGCTTTCTAACCGTGAACAGTGGTGTGACATACATATGCTTGCTTTTCCAATGTGAGTGGCGAAGAGGTGAAACAGTATTATGTAAAGAAAATTCCCGAAACACAGAGTAAAACAAGGTTACCTTTTATGAGCTAAACCGAGGTTGTGTAATAACACCAATTTTAATTATTTCATGTAGCTCATCAATTCTGTCACTTTAGCAAAGAAGGGCCTGGTAGGGTCATGTGTTGAGCAAAAGCCAGACTGTCCTCAAATGGAAAGAAATTTCCACAAAATAAAATAAAATGTTCTGAATGACTTCAGGTCAAACATGCAACTGTTCCAATATTCAAGAATATTTAGAAAGTATTTTGAGTAGAAAAGCTCTGAAATACATATCTTGGTTTAACTTAAGTATCAACTTGGAGAAAAGAGTGAATGAGAAGGAAGGAAGGGAGGCGCTTACTGGTAGCCAGCTATGTAGAGCAAAACATTTTCTGTGCCCACACTTTCCAGCTTAAAGTAAATGTTTATTTGGAAAGCATGTCTGCTGGATGGTAGCTGTTCTTTCGGTTTTAACATTTTCACAATTTCCACTAAAATAATTAAGGAACAGAGATGGAGAATTCGATGGCTACAGTGACATGTCATTGGTACAGTAACTAAATTCTCCACAAGGAGAAAGAGGTATACCCAGAGTTAGCGGTGTGAATGAAGATTTTATAAATTTTAATAGTAATGTAAGACTAAAATAAATTAGCATTTTATGTATGGATTCTTGCCCCAAATTAGATCTGACTGTGCCTGGGCTTTAGAAGCATAATTGAGATATAGCAGTCATTCAATAAACGTTAGCTGTTACTGATATTATTGTTATTTCTGGTTTGAAGTTTTGATATTTCTCATCTTCAGTCTGCTTGGAAAAAAAACTACTTCATGGCATAAATCATTCCATATATCTAAACCTATTACAATTGATTTTTTTTTGCCAAAACATGTCATTCACTTGTCCCTCTTTTATTTATTCATTTTCTCTTCTGCTATTTTCTTCTTTCAAATTGTTATTGATCATTTACTTTGTGAAAAGCACTTTTTATTAGGTTGTATGGACACAAAAAGAAATAGGACTTTTTAGTTTTGCATAACATAATTTACAGTTAGTACGTGGAAATACAGAAAGAGTAACAGAACGATATATTATTAGCATATGGGACAGTTTTTTAGTAATGCTTTATCTGATCAAATTTTCTTCATGTTAATAAACAGTGTTTTTTGTTTTTGTTTTTTTTTTGTTTTGTAGTGGGAAATGCTTTCGATTCAGATTTCTCATTCTCCTCTGTCTTGCAAGCATGCATCCATGGAACTGAAACCGATACAAAAAAGGAAAGATTTCTCATCAGGTAGCATCAGACGTTAGTGCTCTAACGATGACCATGTTAATTGTTTCCACTATCTCTTTTTTTTTCCATGTCTTATGAAGCTAGTTCCAAATAAACCACCCTTTCAAATTAATTAGCACAAACTTAGGTCAGCTTGCAAGAGGCAGAAGCCAAATAGAAATAAGAGTATAATTGGAAACCATCATTCGCTGAATTATTAGCTTTCTATTACTGGACAGTTTCTAATAATACTTTGCTCTCCATTACTGGGTTATTCGCATTATTTAAGCTTATATACCAGAGTAATCTCTTAATTATAAAATGTATGGATGATAGCTCTCTTTGTTTAATAACTGATAATTGAACTTCATGTGTTAATCATCTCATACACAATTATACCATAGGATCAATAGAATTTAATGAACTCAAACCAGTCAGTGAAATAGCGATAAATTATTCATGTCTGAAAAGGAACTGTATTAAGTTAATCAAACCATTAGGTTCATTTTCTAAAATAAATTTTGAGACAAAGACAATATATCTTTTAAAAAATGAGCAATCACTATGATAAGATCTGGCACACAGTATACTAAGGCCATTAGATCAAATAGGAAATTTTCAATTATGATTTTTTAAATGCTTTAGTTCAAAGTTCTCACACAAACATGTGATTTTTATTAACTACTTTATGAAACATACTATATTAAGTATTTTTATTTCCATTACAGTTTTTTAGAGTGAGCTTGTAAAAGATTTATTTTTCAAATTTATATCCTATGCCTGTAAAAGAGCATCTAAAAATATTAGTTTTCTGAATGACTTTTAGTTAACACTTAAATTAATTCAAATAATGTCATATTATTTCTACCAATAGTATACACTTGCTACAGATTCTTTCCATCCCACTGTCTTAAGTCCCAGTTCAAATCTCGGACTGCATGTCAGTGTGTATGGAGCCTCTGTCCGTTGGGAAACTGTCCCTCCTGGTACCTAACTCATGATGTCTTTGGCACCCAGAGTGTGGGTATTGGACCTGCCCCAGTTCTTCAGCAAATGCAGGTGGAGTTTGGGAGGTCGGCCCAAACTCTCCCTATGCAGGTACTCCAGACCTCTCTACCCTCTTGTTTTGAGGTGGGGGAGACCTCACCCAAAATTATTCTAGTCAAGGAAACAAGTCATCATCCCCTTTCTCAATCCCCCCCGCCCCCCCCCCCCAAGCAGGTCTTGAACTAATTAAATCAGGCTTCTTGTGTCAAAAAATTGGCATTTTATTATCATTTTTGTTTTGCTATTAATAAATATCAGAGTTCTGTTTATAAGAACCTTTTATCTCCTACTCAACAGTATTCCTTTTTTTGGTCATCGTGGTGCCTCCTTCAATCTGTGGAAACTAAAACACTTGCAAGTCACTGTCCAGAGCAATGTACTACATGCATTCACATACACACATATATATACTTATGCATGCACGTATATCCATTCAAATATATTATTTCATTCTTAATTGCGGCTTTTGATTTTGATTTTGCAATGTTATTTCTCTTTGTAATACAAGGTCCAGTATTTTATCCAAAGGTTTCCGCTGTTCACCAAACTTCAATGTAAGTGCCATTGGGAAATCTATCACAGATACTAATCCATTTGACAGTTTGAGGCCTTGGATAACTTCACATTATGCCGTGGTCTCAGATGTTACCAAGTAAGGGTCAAAACTCCAGATATTGTTTTTTATCAATCTCTTTTACTTACTGGCTTCCAAGACTTGTTAGTCTTGTAACATTTCAGTGGGGCACCCAAAAGACCGTGCAAAACACATCTTTTCGGTCCTCAGATGGCCTACTTGAACGTGACCTCCTTAATAGTCTCATCACTTACTCCTCTCCTATTACGGAGCATGAATACAAATTCAGTGGATTTTCCACTCACAGAAGAGGAATGCAGTTTTAATAATGTAATGTTTACTAATTTCAGGATAGACTCTAGTTCTTTTAGAATTTCAATTTCTGCAAACACTTTGCATAAACATTAATCTTTACAGTTTTTCTGCACTTATTGCTCTTCCCACAGAGTATGGGAGTCTGACCTTTGTGACAGTTTCAAAATGCGCATTTCAAGCTATTTCTGATGCATTCATCTTGAACAGCCGGTGCTTCTAACAGCTATAGGACTGATGAAAGCATTTGGCACTCTACTTTGGAGTCACAGAAAACAGTTCTGGGTTGATCAAAAAATAAAGGAATTTATTATACATACACAGATGTTTAAACATAATGCAAGGGCAAGGATCTGCTGAGGCTGCAGGGGATACGGTGGTAGAGATTGAAAACAATTGAAGAATGAGGATTACTTGTTTTCTGTCTTTCTCAATGGCGCCAACATTTTGCCTGTTAGCACGTTTCAAACGTCATCGTCACATGTGTCTTTTTCTTCTGTCGCCGAATCACGTGAATTCTCTGATGATCACAGTGATCTGAAAGAGTACATACCACACTTCAGGCGATCAAAAATATTTACTTAATGCCTTTAGGAAAAATAAAAATATATTTTCCTCATTGGGTCTTAATGCCAGGTGTCTTAGATGAATCTTAAAATTGACCCCAAATGCAACACATTAGTGACCTGAAGAGCAAGTGCCTCCATTCCCGACCCATGCGTGTAACACAGAGAGGCCTTTTCCAGGAATTCTCTTTTGGTCAAAGCCCTAAGGGAGGGAACACAGGAGCGTGGTGACTTCCCTGCCCGCCACTCTCCCTGGGAACTGCCTGGTTTTCCGCACAGATGGCAGAGGAGTGGTCATGGCGCAGCGCGGTGTGCCCGTGACTTTACGGACGCTAATGAGTGGCAGAGGTGGCAGATGGCGCCGGCAGCAGAGCTCCGTCAGGAGGGCGTTCAGGTGACCGGGAGCCACACAAAGCCGGGGGCGCTCGCAGGAAATGAGCGCCGCGGGCTGGGATGTGTCAGAGGGGACAGCAAATGTCCTCTCTTTACCACTTAATTAGACGATTATCAGCCTCCACTGCTGCTCATAACCTTTTTGTAGAATATAAAAACGTGGACTCATCGCTTTCTATACAAAAGCTATATATCATGGATAATTGTGTATTTAGGAAATAGGTATGTAAACTTAAGGGAAATATAATTAATTAGACTGTAAATATGTGTCTATTTATTGTTCTGTAGAGCCATTACCCAATATTTATTGACTTAGAGTGGACTTGATGACAAACAAGAAATCGTGATCTCTGAGAAAGATCACCAAGTGTTGGCAGCAGGCAGAGAGAGAGTGTCAGTCTTTCAGAACGTCTTTCTGGGAGCACTGCGAGATTTCGACTAGAGGACTTGGTCTTTGTTATAAGAAACTAAAGATTAAACATTGTTTGGTCTATACATATAAAGGGTCGATGGGTTTGTTTGTTTGTTTTAAGCATGGTCCAGTTGTCACACACATTTTAATAACTCACTAATCAAGTTAGCAGATCTATGAATGGCCATTGACTGAATTTGTAATTCCCAGGCTGCAAATATTTCCACTGAAGCTTTTTCAGAAATTTCAGGAAGGATTGAGAAGAAATTGCTTTTTAAATTTTCAATAAACTGTAATGAAAATGGTAAGCAGGAACATTTTGATGTGATGTACGCATCTTACACGTGACCTTAGGGAAACACATTATGAAAGTAGAAACCTAAGCTCGAAAATGGTAGCTGTTAGAAATTTAGAATATCAACAAGGACACAAACACAATATAAAACTCATGGTGGATTCTAAAATATGTGATATTTAATACAGGGAAATTGTATGAAATATACCTATTGTACTCTAAGGAAGGAAAATTCCATCAAATGGGTCCAAATAGACAAGAAATTAGACATGATTTTAAAATACAAGTATAGTTTGATGGCAAAACCAAAATGTTATTTCAAGATGGTTATCAAACACCATAGAAGCTTTTAAAAGGATTTGCCATTTTAAATCAGTCACACAAGGAAATAAACTCAGCACACTACTCACTTCTTTTTATCTTTATTTCCAAAAGGGATTGCTCTCCTTAAAGGAAACACAAAACCAGACAAATATATTGTTCTTCAAATGCTTCAATGTTGAGCCTCTTCAAAACTTCAGTACATACACATTTTAAATGAGTCTACATATTTAAATTCCTTTTGAAATGTTCTGTGCAAGGGTTAATGGGCTCCAGTAAGATCATCATTGATTTTATTCCTCCTTTTGTTTATGTGCTGTAAGCAATGTAGAGAAAATGTAAAGATTGAGATGCATTTGCCATTCTTTAAAACTCAAACTACAATCTTAGATTCTTACTACAAGAAAAGAGTCACCAACATTTTTACAAAGTTGGAAAGTTCAAAACATTTGAATGCTGGAAATAATTTATTTTAACTCATCCCATAGTGAACACACACAATCATAACTCCAGTAAATAATTCAGTTTGACATAGACATGGATACCCCACCATCCAACTAAACAAACATATGTTTTCATAGCATTTATAATTTTGCACAATTGTGACAAAGGTAAATCGTGACAGAGATGCCACTAAAACAGGGGACTCAGAGAGTTTAACGAGAGAGCTGTAGTTGATGCAGTATACATTTATGCCATTTCACGTCAATTTTACTTCTCTTTTCTGAAACTAGTATTAGGAAGTAAAAACCAGTTTTAATTAAATATAAAAAAATCTGATGATTCTAACATACTTTATGAAGAGAAATGGTTGAGAAGAGCAATTAGTAAGTCTTACTCTTTATTAAAAGAGCAGTTTAATAATGAGGAATTTGTTATCCATACGAGTATCTAATTTCCTAGGAGAAGAGAAGAGATAATTTGGTGATAATATCTCATGAAATGGGTACACCACCTTATGGTATAGTTTTGTTTTCTTGATAACGTTTTTTTACAGCAGAATATATACAATATGATTTGTAACAGAGGTATAAAAACAAGCCGTTAAGTATTTTCAACGCAGCTTTGATTAAAATTAAATTTAGAAGAGATTTAAGCGTGGGAAACTTTAGAATATTAAAGTGTATTTGAGAATGCAAAGCCCTAAATTAAAACCAAACTTGTTTACATAGATAAGAAAGAAGATTAGCAAATATTAGTACACCAATCATCATTATATAATATATGAATATAAACTTTCTCTGTTTCTTATCATCATAAAGCAGGCTTCTGTTTTTCTGTTTGCTAAGTCTATCCCTCTGATATTGGAAGATCAATTTTAATAATTCCAAAGTCTATTGTCTTACAACTTTGAGATGATAGGTATTATTTTAATAAGAATATTTTATTAAATATGCATGGAACGAACATGCTGTAATTTAACTGTGTTTGCACAGGATGGTTGAGTTTATCGCTTACCTCACTATGGTTAGCAAGTGCGTGGTCAGCAGCCTTCCTGGCTTGGAACACCCAGTATGTGCCAGGCATTCTTTTAGGCTTCAGTGATACAATGGATACAAAATATGTAAGCATGCAGCTGAAATTCTAGCGAGACAAGCAAAAGCCAAATAAGTGTATTAATATAAGATGCAAGTGGTAAAAATGTTATAAAGAATAGTAATGCAGGGAAAGGAAGAAAAAGTTGAGAGGGAAAGGGTTTAGTTTTTGTGGAGGAAGGTCAATGAAAGCATCTCAGAAGAGGCAACACTTTAACAGAGACGTACGTGGTCAGCAGGGGAGAGCATGGCAAGTAGAGATGCCAGCAAGTGCCACAGCCCTGCCAAGCAATGTGCTTGGTAGGTTCAGAGACCAGCAAGAAGGACAGAACCACCGGGCGCGTCGGAGCTGCTAGCTCTTTGGACTGGGTGGTAGCAGTGGAAAGGCGACGATCATTGGGTCATGGAGGATTGTAGAAACCTCGCTGGTGTGATGCACTTGGCATTGATTCACTTCACAAGTCTGCGCCTTCACCAGGACTTTGTCTCTCGAATGGGTAACGTTCACCTAGTTGATTGACATTTTTTTATAATGCGAACTGTAACATCTGCCCTAGCTTATCTATTTTGTGATTAAGGAAATAAAGCTAACCATCTGAATTAAATACTAAGGCATACACATATTCGTAAGGCAGGATATCAGACGACAGAGTCTCTCTGCAGCAGTCAGTTTACTCTTCTGATACGCGTGAAGTACAATCAAACGAACAAAACTCACTTTTACTCTTTTCCTCTGTAAACAACGCCATGGAATTAGCACACTGGGAGCTCAGGCACGACTAACGTAACCCTCAAACAACTAAAAACACTTGACAGAGAGTAAGAATTTTATTTTAATTACTTTTTCAACAAGCACCATTATTGGAAAAACTTGTCCATCCGTGTTTCACCTTGAAGATCACAGCAGAAATATATTCACACAACACTTTCCCATAAGTGTTTGCATTTACATAACATCCATTATTTTCTTTCTGAATAAGCAGATTTATGGCCATCAGCATGCTTTGGCTGTAAATAAATTTCAATAGGGTGTATAGAAACAGGAAATAAGACTACTGGAACTTGGCCATTGTTTGATTTGCTCTCTTGTTAGAAGTAACATTAATTTGAAAGAATAGATTGATTGCTAACTTGTGGGAAATACCGTAGGAGAAAGGTGGGCAGCAACACGGTATCAAACTGTGCCGAATATTCATTGCAAATGAAAACTGGCATGCAAATATGTAAAATTAATGATAGTAGTAATTTTGCTTAATTCCTATACTGTCTTCAAATTACCTAAAGTTAGTTATATATGCTGTAAAATGAACAGTTTAGTTGTTCTCTATGTTGTAGCCACATAAGGATTAAATTGAAAATATCTGTAAGTTAAACGCCACTGCAGGTTCTGATCGTCTCTCTGTGATGTTTTATAGGTTAATAGAGTAGGGTCTACTTTGTATGTATGCCGGTTAATAAAATATTCTCTTAAAAGAATCCGAGACCGCAGGAGTTTTATAAAAAGCACAGATTTCATTGTTCACAGTCTCATTTTTTAAGTTGTAACGTTTATAAAATTCTTTTATCAGCAACGCATTTCCTACAAATCCAGTGTTTGGTTTACTAATTTGATTAATGTATATTGTGGTAGACAAAATAATGGCCTCCCACATGTGCCCACATCGTGATTTCTGAAACTTGTAAAGTTGTTACATTTATAGCAAGAAAAATCGGGGCAGCAGATAAGGCAGTAATAAGGTTGCTCATCTCCCTTTAAAACCGGGAGATGATCTGGGATTATGCATGTGGGTTCCCTGGAGTCACACGTGTCTGTGAATGTGGAAGAGTGAGAAGGAGTGTCAGAGGGAGGCCCTGTGACAGGAGACCGACTCCACCAGCCTTTGGGAGGGCTCCCTTCATCAGCCATTGCTGTACTTGATGATAGAACATGCTTTGGGTTGCAAATTTGATCCACCCAATTTGTGATCATTTGTTACAGCAGCAATGGGAAACTATTACATAGATGAAAATATTGAGTAAATAAGTTTAAGGGAATGGATTTCATACTGCTTTCATATTGGTAAGATGTGAAAACATAATTAATATAGCTTTATATTAATACACAGATCCTGAAGGGAAAGTACGAATTCCTGAGGAGGAAAAGGAATAATCCTAAAAAGTCATAAATTTAACCCTAGTTTTGCACTCATTTTCATGCACCGAACTACCTAAGCTACTGAAGCGCTGTAATCCATAGCCTCTGTAAATGCTCCTCTAAGTCTAGAGAACAAAATTCTTAGATTATATGTGTATCCAAAAACAATATATATTCTTGTTACAAAAACATAGAACTGTTTTAAAATTAAGATCTGCAAATACTTAAGTTATCTAAGATCTTTTACAGGGAAAAATGCACCCACTATTTAGTGTATTTGTGAAATAGGTTTTCCCATAAGTAATTACTGTTCTTTCTCTTAGAAGCTTATTTTACATTTATCACTTACTCCTGGTTTGAGTTGCAAATTCGATCCTCTGTATTGTATACAGGAAGTGGTATGAGCATATAGTAAAGAAAGTCTATATTCTTTCAGTAGAATGAGATAAGCAAAATGAAAACATGACACTTGGTATTTCTAGCAGATACGAGGTTTGGGATTATTTCTACAGTAAATATTTTTACACAAAATCTTTGCATTCACGAAAGACTCCATTTTCACCAACTCATTAATGTCTGCCTGAATAAAAATGTGGACTACTTTAGTCAACAGGTTTTTTTTCCCAAAAAAAAACATACATAAGCATATAAACAGTTTGGATAACTCACCTACACACTTGTAGTGCTAGTCCAGCTATAGATGGGTGATAACAAATTCTAAGTTTCGGTAACAACGGTGAGTTCACACTGAAGTCGCCTCACAGTTGTCTCTGATCCCGGGCAAGGCAGTTAGTTACGGGTCAGCATTACCCACAGGGTCAGTCCATGACCATCCAGGTTCTTTAATATAGGAATTGGAATGTATGCCATTTTGGCAGGGACATCACTTGGTATATAAAGTAATAGAGAAAATGCAATTAAATAAACATTGAGTCCATAGAATTACACATTTTTAAATGTGTGGAAAATTGGATGAACTCCAGATATGTCTAGATCTGAATTTACACTACATGCACATGACATTGGGAAAAAGAGCTACTAATAATGCTGATTTCATTTATTCCTTTTTATATTAAAGATAGGAAAAAAAGAATAGTCTATGAACTTAATTTTTCTGTGTGTAAAATAATAATTACCAAAATTTTTCTAACATTTAAATTCAGTGAGGCGTGGAAGAGGAAAGTGAGGATTTTACTGGAGAAAATGTTGAAAACCGTATTTGGCATTCTTATTCATAGCTCCTTCTGTCGGCGGTTACCTTACACTGTAATGGACCTGCGCGGTCCCACTGAGCAAGGTAACACCCAGATGTCTGTCTGAGACAGATAGATGAGTCAAGAAAACGAGAGATTGAGGGAAGAGGAGAACTCTCCCTCACAGTAGAATTTTAAAATTTATAGATGTAGGAGGAATAATGGAAAGTAAAAATCACTTATGTCATCATCTTAGTAGTAATTATTGAAGGAAAGAACCAGTGGTTGCTAAAATTCATGGGCAGAGCATGATGAGGAAAATGGTATTTGCATAGTTGCAAGTATATCTCCTCAGAAGATACTAATTGTCATAAAGAGAAAATAGTAATAATTGCAGTAAAGAAACCTGCGGACATCACCGTCAATCATGGGATCGAAGTCTCAACACCAGTAGTAAGAGATGCTGACATGGCATACACCCTGACGTGATGCACTGAGGTGGTAGCCACATCCCTTCAGTGACACCTTCGTGCAAAGGGCACAAACTCAATCTACTCACGTGACAACATTAGACACACCCAAATTGAGAGACAGTCTGCCAGACAACCTGATGAGTGTTTGCAGAAGCATCAAGGTCATCACTGAGACTGGCCAAGGGAATGTGGGTTACTGCTGCAGATGACCCTCCATTCTGTTTCCAACGTGAGAGGGTTTTAAGTCATGAGAGGGCGAGAGTCTCTTGGAATGGGAACAACCGTGGCGAAGGCCCCACGTGGATGGCACATTGCACAAATTAAAAAACAAACTTCATGGAACTACGGAGAGACTGGAGTTGCTGCACAAGCTAATATCTTGAAGCAGCAGAGTAACTTTGCCGTGACTTCTTACTGGCCTTCCTTACGTCGTGTAAGTAATCGTGGAAACGAAGCTAGGAAAGCAAGCACCACCCGGTTATCTCGGCTTCCTCTGAGGAGAGAGCCCTGCTCAGCTCCCAGCGGGACTTGTAAAGAGGGATTTAGGCGGTTTATCTGGAAATAGAGAGAAAACAAGTCACTTCTTAAATATTCTTAACATTGCCTATTTCCTGCAGACGCTCGGCGGTATCACATAATACCTAATGAGAGCATTTTTTACATGCTGATCAGACAACATTTTTTAAATGTTTCAATCGATTCCTTCATATTTTATTATTCAATTTTTCAAGTAGAATGTCGTTATTAATATGTAGGATTACATAACATTTATTTGGTTTCATTCATTTATTTAAAATAAAGTGTTTGAAATTTTTTCCAAGCACTTTGCTAGCTGCTAGAGGTGTTGGGGTCAAAACCACAAATATGTTCTCTATTCACGTGGAACTTACTGCCAAGCGGAGAGACGGGAGGAAGGGCTTGGTAACTGCATCTCCCTAGTGAATAGGCACCAAGTCCTACGTATGTGCTAAGCATTATACTTTGTGCTAGAGATGAAGTAGTGATCAGGCCCCTGCTGTACAGGTCTTCAATTCTGGTTGGGATAGAAAGAAGATGGATAAGCAAGCAAGTAAGTGACAGGCTTGTTTCAGAAACAAGTGATTCTTATGAAGAAAACAAAAATGAGTAACTGTAATAGAAAATGATGGCCGGGGCACATGTTAGCAAGAGTGGTCAAGGCAGCATATTTTGAGGATTTGGCATTTAATCTGAGATTTTTAAGACTAGATGCAAAGACTTCACTAAGATCTAAAGATGGAGTCGTTTGGGAAGAGCAATCAGTAAGCACAAATATTGTAAGGTAAGGCACACTTAGAAGGGGGGCCATTGCACAGGAGTGGGTGGGAACGCGTAAACAAAGGACTCGCGGAAGTGGCCGTGAGGGCTAGGGAAGAGACAAATCGTGCCGAAGAGACACACGTGCCAAGAGAAGGATTCGCGACTTTATTCTCTCTGTCCTTCCCTATTTTTGTATGTTATTCCTACATAGCGAGTTCTATAAATTGTTTCTGGTACTTGAAGTCAGATAACCTCATTAGAATCTTTTATGACATTTATGGAATTAAACCTAATTTGATAGTTTGCATCAGGTACTTTGGATTTTCTCTAATAAAGTAACTTTTAATTGTTTTATATTTACTAATACTATACATATACAATAAAATTCAAATATATATGTATGTATATAAATATGTACCAGGGTGCCACAAACTGTACACACATTTTAAGCAATGTACTTGTCTATTATTTTTCGAAGTTGAATTGAATTATGGTAGCAATGTGTAATATGACATTCACTCAAAAGATGGCATTAATCAAATGAATGCCAGCGTCACCATGCGACAGGTAGGACAGTCAAAGAAAATGGTGGAAGCACGGTTGTCACTCAGGGAGCACAAGCCCACTTTGAAATGGTATTTGAAATTCAAGAATGTTGGTCGAGTTTCCCCACACTCTCCTGACTTAATGCCCCTTGACTTCTATCTATGGGGGACCTTAAAGGATGTGGTGTGCTGCAGAAAACCGGCTACACTGGGCAGTACTTCGGGAAGAATCAGCATGTGCAGCCATGCAAGCAGACACTTTGGTCAGCGTTGCTCAAGCAGTAGTTCACCATAATCAGAAGTACCTGGACACTGGTGGTCACCACTTTGAGCACCTCTTGTATTAATAATTGCAGAAGTCAAATGTGACTTGTGTCCATCTTTTGTTTTCAGTATACTCGTATATTGAGTATTACGATTTTAATACAATTTTTTCCTGTCTTAAAATGTGTATATATTTTTTGGCACCCTTTCTTATACACATATTGACATGTAGAAGGTACATGTCAATATGTCATACTTAAAAAGTACCTGACAATTTGTGACTCTCAAAAAGTTTTAGATACCCACCATAACTTTCACTTACACACAGTACACACACACACACACACACACACACACACCGTAGATGTATACATTTATATTATGTACACAGACTCATTGAAAACAAATGTAACTTTTAAATTATGGGGATACATATAGATTTTATTACCTAGCAACCTTCTACTGAATGTCTGTTAGTTTATTTGGGATGGAAGCCTGCTTGAAGAATGGAACTACACCATTTTAGTGCAATAGACTTTAGATATCAGGCCTGTGGATGGGAATGATGAAATATGTTCTGAAAAGGATTCAGTAAGTTTCTGGGCAGAAGGATGACTGGCTGTCCAATGTGCTGACATCACCTACCAGCTGTGCCATGCACTGCTACCCAAATGGACTGAGAGACGTACCACCACAGCACTGACAGCGGCTGTAAAGCTAAACTGCCCTTTACCCATCAATGAAAAGAATTCCAGGTGGAGAACAGAAAGTGAGTTGAAAGAAGTAACGTATTTTCAGGAACAGTATGTAAAACTGATATTCTTTTAACAAGTAAAATGACAAAGAATGTAATCTATGTTAAATTCATAGGCTGGAAGATTTTATGAGACAAATCTTTAAAATGATTTTGTTGTAAGTGCTCATGAGAGCCTTCTATAATCTTTTTTTTCTGAGAAACATCCAAAATACATTTATAGAGCTTAAAAAGTTCTTGCATACTGAGTCTTAGCTACAAAGCAGTGACTTTGTGATACTAAAGGCTGTGTCTATGGGATACTAAGCATCAAAGTTTAAAATGGTTCATCACCATTGTTTCAAATAGGGGCTTGGCTACATACACTTAAAATGTTGACCTTGTCAGATGAATTTCATTTTTTGCTTATCATTATACAATTATATATTCATTATATGGGAGGGTATGCATGTTAAATGTTTAATTTCATATATATATATATATATATACATACATACATATATATATATATATATATATATATATATATATGTATTTTTTTTAATAGGAGAGTAGAGTGGTGAAATCATAAGGAAGCAATAAGGGTTAGTGTTAAGGATCCCAGGCTTATATATGTCACAGTGCTTGAAGAGGGTTGGTAATACCTTTACCACTAGAATAAAAGTGTAAAATCGTGTCCAAGTAGCTTATTTAAAATGGAGCCAAGTTTTTCTTCCATCGAAGTCAATCTCCTCTAGAAAAGCAGGGGTACTGGTAATTACACCCTTCGTGGCAATAGCTATGCTAAAATCACACAAATAAATGTAAATATGTATGTGTGTGTGTGTACGTGTGTGTGTATATATAACTAAGTAAAGACATATTTCAAAGAAATAGAAGCCAGGTGAAGTACAATTTTTGAGAGACATAAGGAATCATAGATAACTGGGTAGAGGGTAAGGATAGAGGATAAGCAAGTTTCAAGACTGCACATTTACACTTTTGATCACAACTCTCATTTCAGAAAACTCCGTTCAGAAGGGAAGGACCCTCAGATCATTGTAGTGATCAGTCTTTTGTTTCTTTAAGATTTTGACCTCATGGAATATTTAGGAAATACTTAAAAATTACATTATTATCCTGTTTTAGGGAAATGTATATATTAATATCTCTTTGTTCACATAAATATGTATATAGTAAGGGAGGAGTTTTGATATGCAAATGTCATTCAATTTGTTGAATTCTTTTCAAGTTATGTGCTAAGTGTTACATAGTGATCCACCAACAAAAATTATTTTTAATGGGGTAGTAGCTCCTATCCACCTTGTTGAAAAATATATATATATTTCAAATATTAAATATAAAGCATGATTTAATGAATGAAATAAAAAATAGATTAATTCAAGGTCATTTATTGTAGAACGTTATCCTCAGGTATTAGGGAGTTAATTTGATGATACCAGACAATGCTAATGTCACTAAAAATAGTAATATGAAAAGTACCATTTAATTTAACTCTAATTTTAGAATTATAACTGCTAACATAAAACTTTATCAATAATGTTTTTATACTCCAAATTCAGGTTAATACAAAGAACCTCTTAAACTAAAATTATCAGAATTTCTTAATTGAAAACTCATTTCATTGTCATGAAGCAAGACAAAAATGTGTTTTCTCAGTCATTACATATTTGCCTATACTCATTTATTTTGAAACTCAGTAAAAATGTTCTAATAATATGAAAAACTTACAGAGAGTGAACTGTAGAGACTTTCCTTGGGAAACACTAAATTTCAAAGTCTTTATCCTAGAATCAGTAGTTTTTATCTCTTCGAGACTCAAAGGCTAGAGGCTTAGCCAAAGGCGGTGCGATCAAAGCCTGTTTCCCTGAGCTGTCAAAAAGGGAATACTTAATCGTGTTTACTCTGATTGGGGAAGTGAGACCGCACATCTCCAACCGATGAACGTAGAATTTCTACGAGAACGTGGCGAGAAAGGATGGCTTTTCATAGACTATTTTCAGCGGAGGAGCCTCAAAACAGTATTTCAGTGCCCTTTGGAAACGAATGGCAAGTGTGATTTGGGTTTTATGTGTTTACTTGAATGAACCAAAGAATAAAGTGGTTGGATGTACGCAAATAATGTGGCTGTTACCCAACCTAAGAGCAAGTCCTTTGTATAAAAACCCAGAGACAACGTTTCTAATAAAATTTTCAATTAAATAATTAAAGGGATCCATACAGCTAATAAAATAATTTAATTTAAAATAATACACTATCTCGTTCTTATTTAATTGGCGATAAATATCACATAATGCATAATGCTTAAATTAAGTAGTTCTTTCTTGGTTTCCTAGAGAATGACATAATTTCGTGGAAGCCAGTGAAACAATTAATTGGTTTTATTTATTAATTCACTTCGGATACGATGAAAATACAACAGCAAACAAAATCTATTTGCACTTTAATCTATGATTAATACTGATATTACTGTTACAGTCAAAGTTGCCTTATCTTTCTAACTAATGTATGTAAATATCTAATAATGATTTAGATAAAAATTCAAATTAAATCACTAGAGACTAAATAGAAGGAGAAAATTATTTCTATTCATTTATTCAAACAAAATTTATTTATTAACCTCACACTGTGCTTCAGGTCCTGGAATCAGTTGGGAATAAAATGCTTACCAACACTGCTAATGTCTTAGCACTCTGAAAATTTTATCATGGCAACTTTTACATAATCTCGTAACTATACTCGCTCAATCTGTAGACAAATTATTCCCAGACTAGATTCACAGGCTTTGTTTTGCTTGGTTCAGCATTTCCAATAGATGTCATGTTTAGAAAACCTTCAGTTATTACTGTCTCTCTTTTCTCTCCATCATTTGTTTCAGAGGCTATTTTTATGTATATTCACATAACTATTTTTCTCTTTTTAAAATAACGTTATTGTGCTAAAATTCACATTTCACAAGTTTCCCTCATTTCAATTGTTCCTTTCAATGAGCTCTAATATGTTTCATATGGATAGACAGCCTTGTCCACAGCCCGGTTTTAGAACATTCTCTTCACTCTTGAAGGAACTCTCATCACCCCAACCCTAGGCCATCACTGGGCCAATTCTGTTTTTATAATTTTGTCTCCTCATGAAGTTTTATATACATGGAGTCATGCAATATTCAGTCTTATGGGTCTGACACCTAGTTGAAGTTGGTTCACATTGCTGCATGTAGAGATAGCCCGTTCTTTTTATCGAGTAGTATTCTCATTTATTTCATTGATGTATTGTAGTTTTCAGTGTACAGGAATTTCATTTCTTTTGCTAAAGATTTTATTAGATTTTATTTAACATTATCCCTAAGTATTTTATTTACCTTGATGTTTTTTGAAAGCAATGGTTTTCTTAATTTAACTTTTGGAAACTGGAAATAGTATACAAAATTACAATTGATTTTTGTATAATGATTATAAATCTTGTGAGCTTATTAAATTTGTTGATTGGTTATAGAAGAGTGACATATAAATCCTTCCTCAACCCTTAGGAATCGCTACATATAAGATCGTGTCATCATTGGATACGGTGTTCTTCACCATTGCCCATCTGCGTGCCTTACTGCATTGCCTAGAACCTCCAACAGAGCACTGATTAGAAGTGGCAAGAGTGCACGTCTTCACTCTGCACCCAGTCATGAGGGGAAAACTTTCAGACCCTCACCATTAAGTCTAATGTTGTTAGGTTAGTGCAAGTCCCTTTTATTCCTAGACTGTTGTTACATATAATACTTTTAAATCATTAATGAATGTTGAATTTTATCAAATGCTTGTTCTACATCAGTTAAGACTATCTTATGTTTTTCTCCCTATATATTATTTTAATGTGATGTGTTGTATTAACAGATGTTTCAATATCAAAATAACCTTGCATTTTTGTGTTATTTAGTGCTGAGTTATTGAAATTCCAGATACTTGGAGAGTTCCCATATTTATACCTGCTACTGATTTCTGAATTAAATCCAATGAGATTGCAGATTATAATTTGCATATTTTTAATAATTTTAAATGTTAGAAAAAAAAGTATTATTTGTCTTATCACTTAGCGTCTGTTTATCTGTAGAACGTGCCATGTGCACATTGCTAAGATGACATGCACTTGAGAAGCAAGTGTATTCTGTGATTAGTTAGAGTTCTTGGTTGAGAATTCTTGATTGATAGACTTTTTTCTTCCTTTCAGCATTTTAAATACGTTATTCTCCTGCCTTCTCCCCATGACTGGCCAGCTGTTTTTAATCACATTGTTATTCTCTGTACATTGGGAGTTAAGAGTCTTTCACTGATTTTGTTTCGACTTCAGCTGTTGGACTGTTGTGTGCCTTGGTGTGATTTTTGCGCACGTGTGTGTGTGTGTGTGTGTGTGTGTGTGTTGGGCTTACTGGGTCAGCAGATGAATGTTTTATATCACATTTCAGAAGTTTTAAAGCCATTTTTTAAAATCAAATAATGTCCCTGCCATTTTACATGTTTCTTTCTCGGGGCCTGCCTTTAAACATGTGTTGGAATGCTTAGATATCACTTGGCTCAGTGAGCCTCTTTCCATAGTTCTTTAAATGTTTTTCTCTATTTTTGAATGAGGTATTTTCCACTCATCTGTTTTCAAGTTCATCAGTTCTCTCTTGTGCCATTTAAATCTGCTGTTAAATATACCTGGTTAGTTTTTCATTTAAATGACTGTATGTTCGATCTGCAGTATTCCATTGTATTTCTTTTTATAGTTTGTATTTTCTATGGAGTCTCCCTGTATGCCGACTGTTTGTTAATATAGTTTATTCTCTAAGCAAACTTATAATTACTGCTTTGAAGTCTTTTTGCTAAGATACCTAGAATCTCCTCATGGTCCTTCTCTTTTGAAAGTGTGTGTGTGTGTGTGTGAGGGTGTGTGTGTGTGTGTGTGTGTGTGTGAGCGCGCATGCGTCTATTTGCATGTTTGTTAATCTGGCATTGAAAACCAAATATTTTAGATAATATAGGAACTCTGATTCTTAAAATTATTTTTTCTGAAGGTTGCTATAACAAAATATTTTAGATAATATATTGTAGCCACTCTGGTTTTTAAAATTATTTTTCCTGAGGCTTGCTGTTTTCTTTAGGTAACTGTGGAATCTTTTCTCCCATTGTGTTCAGATACTTACTTAACTACTTAGATTTTTTAAAAAACCTATTACGATTATTCTTTAGCCTACCTCCCCAAAGGTTGTCACTGTATCTGTGTGACTTATTGGTCACCTAAAGATTAGCACAGTGCTTGTGCTCAAACATGCGAGCACAGAAGCCCTCCGCCCTCTGTGATTAGTTTGTGAGACAACACATGCAGAGTTCAGCCAGCCCCCAAGATAGGATATCTTGGCTTTCACTTTTCAACATCTCACCTGGGGTCTTTCCTGTGACGTCTCTTTACGTAGACAAAATCTCCTGCTTGTAAGCCGTGGTCTTTGAAGTCTATGTGTCTGGGAAGCACATCGTGGAATGAATGGGTTATTAATTAACATATTACTTTCTTTAAGTGGGCTAATGAGTCCTCGATAATAATGTAACGTGCCTCCTTTTAGTAAGGCTGGCTCATAAGCTCCTTTATCCAGAGGCATGGGATGACCAGTAATTATTTCATAAGGAGGCCAGCTGTGTTTACAAAAAGGGGTAGATCTTAGATTCAGGGGCACTAACTATATAGTGAGGCCTTTTCAATGCTTAACTCCTTAATCAGTGCTTCATATTGTCCCAGTAAACCCTCCAAAGAAGAACACACATTGTATCCCTTTTCTAACTCTTACATTATGTGATGTAATTTTGCATTTCATTCATGTTGAATCAAAGTATTTTTCACTGTGTCGAAGGTATAGTAGCTGTACTTTTGAACATGAGTCGTAAGTCCTTGGAGGACAGAAGCAGCATCGCATCTATTTTTTGTAACAGTTCTTTACAACCACCTAGCAGCTCAGTACCTGGTACTGGAGTACATTGTCTTGCTCAATTAGGAAAAAAAATGTTGTCTTTGGTGAACTTCTATTGCGAGTACTCAGTTCCACAGAAGAGATTCCACTGTCATGGGCTTTTCATCTTGTGTCCTCATAAACACTGAACTTTGGAACCTGTCCGGTGAACTGCAGAGGTCAAGACTGCTCGCATTCCAACATCTATTCTCTTATTTTAATGGGATTGAGTTACACTAACTTTACATCAAGGATACACTATCAATTAACTAGAACTTTCTAAGTGGCTGTGAATTGTAGGAAATTATATTATAGCTTCTCTGAAGCCTTACACCCATGAACAGCTACCCATCTCTGCCATTTAGGACTGTTGTCTCTGCTTGTCTGTCACCAAGGAAAGATGCTGCTTTCTAAGAGCCCCTCAGAACAATAACCCTTAGACAGTGACACTTCACTGCTGCTGCTCCCGCATGGGCTGTCTCTACAGGCAGGAGGCGAGAGGAAGTGCAAAGTAAGGTCACACTCCTTCATTATAATTAGACAGAAACTGACAGCAATGAAAATGCTGCTTCCATTTCCTAATAGACGCTAACACAAAGGTCAACCCAATTTTAGAATCATTCTCTAACAAATTTACATAGTATACAGGTAGCTCAGAACGTATTCAGAAAAAATAGCATGGCTTGCTAAGCCCCATTACTATGGAGGGGTGTTTACCTGGATACACCCTCTTTGGAAATGATTATCTCTGTGTAACCAACAATCTGTATTTTACAATACTTTTGGGTTCTTAAGACCTGCAACACAGAACTCAGAATGATGTAAAAATGGCCATAGAATTTCCTGGAAATTATTAAGCCTACAATGTAGAAGAATATATTCGTTTTCATTGTTAAAGTCAGCAGCAGAATTCAGCATAACGTGAAATACGGTTACTATTAGCTACACGGATAGCTCTGAAGGACTGCAGCAGACACGGTGGTTCTCCACCCAGATCCTCCCCAGTCCTGTCACACCGTGGGCCCCTCTGCCTCTGCTCTCTTGTGCTTTTGGTACCTGCTCACCTGCAGAGGCCGCAGAGCGCCTGCGCGCTCCGTTCCCCCGGGGCAGTCGTTAATGTCTGACGCCCTTACATTTCCCCATTTCCCAATTTCCCTGCTGCTGTTCGCTCCTCCCGTCTGTACTCTTACTGCTTGTTCCTTAGGGCCCTTCTTTGTGTAATAAGTCTCCTGCACAGCCATCTGCTTCTCGGAGTCGGCTTTCTGGGACCGTGACAAGGACAGGTAATAATTTATCAGGTTTACGCACTGGAGGGCACATGAATTCCAGTTCTGCCTCACGTAGCGTCCGGGATCACCCACTACCAGGGACTTTAAGAGCACGGGCTTTTCGTCTGCACTCGACCTTTCCCTAAAAATCTGATGTGCCTGCGTTCACGTGAGGCCTCCGTCCAGGTCCCTCCTCTCCTTAGTCAGAGGGTTCTGGGGACCTGGCTTTTCTACTCGCTTCAAGTATTGCCTCTGGGTACAGAGTTTCCGCTTGTTTTCTGCAGGGTTGGTTTCTTCACTGTATTACACCAAGGGTTTTCCGCCTGCCTGCGAGCTGCAGGATGACTACAGGTACCCCACCCCACCCCCCAGGGCTCCAGCTGTTCAACCAGAACATTCCAAATCTCCTTTTCCTCCCTCCCTCTCTCTCTCTCTCTCTCTCTCTCTCTCTCTCTGCCCAGACACCTCTTTTCTACCTTAAGTTTGCCTTCTGCTACCAGTGCCGTGAAGCTGTAAAATCTCTTCTTGAATGAAATTCTTTTCTGTGCATGTGGATTGCTCTCAGTGTTTGCAACCACGTCACTTCTTACCCAGCCTCCTGGAATCCCCTTCTCCTGAACATTTTGCTGAAGCCTATCATATTTAATATTTGAGGCAACAAGGGTTTTATATTCTTGGACCATACAAGAGTCCTTGAAAATCTTTCTTCTCATTATTGTCACCAGTGTTGATTTTATGCACATTCATGCTAAGTCTTTTCTAGAACAAAGTCTGTATAACAAAGGGTTTATGGTCAAGTGTTCATCTTACCAATTCGGACATGGCTCCATCCATTACCATTTCGTATTCTTAAGATAATTGCTTAGAATGCTACTTTGTCCAATTTGGTTATTGACTCTGCGTGATGTTATTGGCGAAGTTCTGAATTAATTAATGTCTCCACGAGACGTTTTCAAATCTAGCTTCTCATTTACCTCTCTGTTCTGTCTTTTTATTCTGTCACTTGACATTTTGTTACTGTGAATTTCTCAATTAAACCCACAGCCCATGGCAATGATTAGGGAAGAGTATTAGGGAAATAAAGATTTAAATTGGTGTATACGACCAAGCCTAAGAGGGTCAGAAATTGAGCTGTGTCTTCATTCTCACTCTGTGTAGTCCAGTGAGGAACACACCGAAATCGAGGTGTTTGAGGCCTTACACAGGTACATAGAATTGCCTCAAATATATAATTTAAGAGAAAAGGGCTCTAGAGATGAGATGCTGAAAGAAAAAATTTAGGATAAAAAATTTATAAGACAAAGTTCAAAAATTAGACATATATATTTAAAGATAGCTTTAGGTCTCTCTGCCAGAAGAGAAATATTAATGTGGAGATACCAGTGACTTTTTTTATATGTCTACTCATGTTTATTACATCAACTAATTCCAAGTATACTTGAAATGGCTTACACAATTTTAAAAAGTATATAGAACCACCAAAATAATTTTAAAATAATAAGTGTCCATGTAACTGAAAAGTGGCTATTGAATTTTTTCTAAAGTAGCTGATGGAATCAACCCTTTGAATTATTTTCAATTCCATTATACTGATGGTCTGAAATACGCAGAGTTTTTAGTCATCTACAAAAGATACAAAAGTTAAACTGTTGGTCATAAATGAAGTCACTTTCAAGTTGGTAAAAGAGTATATAGAGAAATAAGTGCGTGTAAAATGGCCACAGTGGCTCTCCAAAAGGGTTCTCAACACCTGATAGTCTGAGGAACAGACCAGGAATGACATCCCACATAGCCATTATATATCTAAATCATTGCTTGCTTAAAAATGTAAGAAGGGGGGAAAGAAATAAAGAAAAGCGAAAACAAAAAACAAAGGGTGGAGGGAGAACTACAACCCATGTTTAAGAAAAGAAACATCTCTTCCCCTCACTTCCATCTTCAAGGGTTGTGTATGTGCATCCAAATGACATGACCCAACTGTTACCCAGATTTTTGGCTCTAAAGTAATTTAGACAAACTCTACAAATAGAGGGAAGATGAAACAGGTATTTAGAGAATTAGTAATATTCTTCATGAGAAGAAAAAGGATGAATACAGTCATGCTTTGTTTGCAGCATAGTACAAGAAAGATGCCAGTATCAGTGACATAAAATATATACATCAGGAAAGAATGAGTGTGAGTTTGATGCTATTAAGAAAAACTTGCCTTCAAAACTGTTACTTTTATCAGGACAAGACCTATACATTGAATATGATCAAAAACTGAAAATAAGATAATTGCAATGTCTAGGTTATGTCTGACTTAATAAACAGTTTCACTCACTTATTAAAGGTAGCAGGTAGATTTTAGAAATTTTCTTTTTTTTTTCCTTTTTTTTTAGTAAAAGAGAAATATAAACCCAATCTAAAAGATGATAAAGGTTATTGGCATGTTTTTTGTTTGAGAAACCTTGAACACATTTCTTTTTTATTTCCGTTTTATTGAGGTATAATTGTCATATAACCCTGTATTAGTTTAGCACGACTATTTGACATCTGTATATATTGTGAACTGAACACCACAATAAGCTTAGTTACTATCTGTTACCTCACATAATTACACATTTCTTCCTTGTCATGAGAGCTTTTAAAATCTACTTTCCTGGCAACTTTCAAGTGTGATACATTACTGTTCACTATGGTCACCATGCTGTACGTCATATACCCACCACTTACTTATCACTGAAAGTTTGTACCTTTTGATTGGCTTCACCCTGTGTCCCTGCCTTAGGCCTCCCCACTCCCCAAGTCAGCAAACCTCAATCTGTTCTCCTTGTCTATGACTTTCAGTGTTTTGTTTTGTTTTTTGGTTTGGTTTTAGATTTCACATGTGAGAACATACAGTATTTGTCTTTTTCTGTCTGACTTATTTCACTTAGCATAATACCTTCAGGGTCCATCCATGTGGTCATAAATGGCAGGATTTTCTTCTCTTTTATGTCTGAATAATATTTTATTGTATACGTATTCCACACTTTCTTTATCCATCCTTCCATCAATGCGTACTTGGATTGCTCATGTGTCTTGGCTCTTGCAAATAATGCTGCAGTAAACATGGGAGTGCAGTACTTCTCAATGATAGTGATTTCACCTCCTTTGGGTATATACTCAGGAGTGGAATCCCTGGATTCTATGACATTAGATTTTTAATTTTTGAGGAACCTCCATACTGTTTTCTATATGACTATGCCGATTTCCACTCCCACCAGCGGTATGGTTCCCATTTCTACACATCCTCGTCCATGCTTGTTATGTCTTGTCCTTTGCTAATAGCCATTCTAACAGGCATGTGGCATTTTGGTGAGCAAGTAGCTGTCAGAGACCACCATGATGGAAAAGGCAGATAACTGCTAAAGTGAGAACTAGGAAAGGGGGAAGAATTTTAAACTACAGAGAGAGAGAGAGGAAGAAGCATTGTTTTGGGATCATGATGGAAGTCCAAAATATAAAAGAGATCATGAAATAACATTTTTGAGACATGGAAATGAAAATCTGAAAAGAAAATTGATTCCTGTGGTTTTGGTTTCATAAGATGGGCCAAGCACTTTGGATAGGAAACATGGAATTGAAGGTTTGAAGACTACGCAGGAGGATAGGAAAAGCCACTACAGCATGAGTGGAAAGAAGAACAAATCTGCGAATAACCATTAGATTGAAGCTAGAGGAAGTCAGTGAAGTGTGAGGTGTATTTTCATTTATTTCTCTCACAACGTTCAGCAGTAGCAAATGGAAGTTGAAAAATGTTGGTGATGATGTTGTTGAATGTCGGCATAGAAATAACTACGAAGACGTAATAGATTTGGAGCATAAAGAAAAAAATAATCATGCACGAGTCTGTAAGAGTGAGTGAACGAGAGATGTAGAAGAAATAGATTTTGTTCAGAAGCTACTAGGTAGAATTAGAGATGTTGGCTGATGGATGAGTCAAAGATAAAGTCATTCTAGTCCATGGCCAAAATAAAGTAAAGATCCAAGCCAGTTGACTAGAGAAAGTATGATAATGGCAGGTCTTGGTTTACCAGACTAGATGTAATGTTTATGAAGGATATAAAAAATAAAATTATAAAATTGTGTTAAAATTACTGAGGACGTTCATACAAAGTCTCAGAGGTCAGTTGATGTAAGCATCCCTCACAGAAGTGCTTTTAGATGAACAAAATTATTCACAAAAGTGCATTTTGGGAATCTAATTTAAAAATATATTTAATATTTTAAAATGAATGGACTATAATTAGTATAAATTCTCTGTTCATCTCCATTGTTATACTGTCACATTTGATTCAATATTATTAGAAAATTATTATAGCAAAGACAGTTTTGAGAACTAATACTACAGAACTAGTGATAAATCAGTGGATTAAAGTTCTGGAAAATATCTACCTCTTACTTCTTTCAAGCACTAAGATTGATTAGGCATTTTAATATATGTTTATTAAATTAGTTATACTGTAACTTTCAAAATGAACACAAATCTTTCACTGAAATTTCTCCAATGTCTGGAAGTAAATTTAGTTTCTACTGTTAATCTAATCATCTGCAATCTTTTTTCAGGTAATTATAACATTATTTTAGACTGATAACTCATAAAAACGTTAAGTTGATTATAAAAGAAATGTTAAAACATTATTCTATCCAGGTCACCTTCTTTACAATAAGACCATATCTAAATTACTATCATATAAAATTTCTATATAAAAGCAATAAACTAAAAAAAAAAGTTGACTATAAAATAAACATTAATAATAGATAAAATAAACCAAAAGATCAAAGGCAAGTAATCCAAAAACTGATACTTTTTGAAAAGAATCGTAAAATAGGCAAAGCTCTTACAATCTTGAAACCAGAGAGATAGAAATCAAAAGGGAAGAAGACGGGAGTGAGAAATAAGACATAAACAGAAACAAGATTAAAATTCATCATAAGGCGATACTGTTTGAACGTTTATTCGAGTGCTGACGAAATAATGGTTTCTTAGTAAACGTATGCCGTACTTTTGAATATTGTGAATGCTGACAAAAGGGGATATGAAACTGAGACTAATGCACGAATGGAAATTAAGAATCTATTTTAAAAGATGCTGAACATCGGTGGCTTTCCCGCTGTGTTCTGTGTCCTTCATCAGAGAAGCTGTCACTTGGGGCGAAAGGACCAGACATCCCTCCTTCACTGCTGGTTCACAGCTCGCCCAACCAGGTGATGGCTGGCATTCATGGCTCATCTGCCACTGACCTTTGTCACACTTTATGTGACATGAGAAATTTCAGTGAAAGATTTGTGTTCATTTTGGAAGTTATAATAGAACTCATTTAATAAACATATATTAAAATGCCTAATCAATCTGAGTGTTTATATGTGACAAAGGTGGAATTTTATTTAAGCAAAATAAAAAGATGGTTCAGTTCATAAATGTGATGATATTGCTAAATGCCAAGCAAGAAGAAAATAACAGCAACCTTCTCTGTCACAGTACAATTTTAAATAAATCCCCAAATGACCTAAGATAGCAATAAAAAAATTAAAACTTCCAAGAGAGGAGAGTACAAGTCCACTGTGGGGATAAGAGAGACCTCCCTACTCCTTATCTCATAAGCAACAAAAGAAGGAACCATGTGTATTTTACCATATTAAAAATGAAAACTTTTAATGACAAAAATAAGAAATCCAATTCAGATCATAAACAAAGAGCTAATATTTACAAACAAAAGGCTTAAAACTAAAATGAAAACATTTTGGAAATTTGACAAAGGATATTTACAGAAAAATAAAAAAATATTGGCAATACATGTGTAAAAATAATCTCCAATTTATTAGTAGCTAATGAAATAAGAAGTTTCCAAAACTAACCACACTCATTCATTGGTCAATATGGACAAGGTTATGGTTAAAGATGATAAACCAGCAAATGCTATCTGTCAGTTTTTGCCACGTGCTGAAATGAAGAATAATTCACGGTAATGTGTGGTCATGAGGTGAGAAGAGAGATTTGTCTTGTTTTTAGCCCAATAGTCAGATAGAGCCTCTCCAGGTAGGAAGGGAAAGGTGTGGAGACCGTGATGTGCCGGGATGCCAGGATGCCAGGCTGGCCAAGCACGACAACTCACTGAGAAGAAACGAAGCTTGGAGACCCTGCCCACTGTTGTAAATATGAGGTTCGCTAATGAAGCGTTTCTTCAGCCACACCGTGCACAGGCATTGTGTTCAAACAGCCTGACACAAGCAAATGAGTCTTGCTTTTCCCAGGAGAGAGATGGGGGACTTGTTTTTCTGCAGGCCAAAGTCCCAACCCTTATAATTTAGGTCGCTTGAAACAAAACAAAACAAAAAAGTCACCTGAGGGTGACTCCTTGAACCTGGAGAGCTGTACACACAGAAGTTGAAGACCCTGACCTCTCAGCAAGCTCTCTGATTTCCAAGGAGACAGGGGTAATGGGAGCACATTGTGCAGCTGGGAAGCACGTGCGACCCGAGGTCAGAGGAGGAGGCAGGCTCAGGGGGGCCTTCCGAAACGCGGAAAGGGCTTTCCAAGTCCTTGGAGGATTTCGAGCAAAGGAACGGCGAAGTGTGCTGAGGTTTATTGCTAAGTGAGAAAAGCCAGTGCAGGACCAAGTGTAAAATACGTTACTGTTTCTACGTAAGAATGTACGAGAAACTAAATGGAACCCCTCGAAGTGTGTATGTTTGCATGAACGGTGGGGGAAAGGTGTGGACAGACAGGTGCCAGATGGCCAGTGTCACCGCCTCGTGTCTGTGGGGTGGGCGGGGTTGGGACGGAAAACCTCATCTGAAGTTTATGCAGTCATTTGTTACAGTGACGTTGCATTTGTTTTGTAATCTCAAAGTCATCCAACAAGGACGAGAACGAAGAAAGTGTAAATATTTTCAGCCATAATTACAGTTGAACAACAAGAAAAAATACAGGAAAATGCAGAGGATTAGAAGGATAATTAATTCAGAATCTTGGCCGTAACTTGAAAGAATAATAGAGTGAAATGACTTCTACAACTAAAAGATGAATGATTTGATTTGCGTTTAAAGCATTTATATAATGCTAATTACAGGGTACCACACTTTAGGAATCATATCTGAAAATCAACTTATATCATATTTACAAATTCAGATTTGCAATTAGTTTAAAAGTCTCGAGTTCCTGAGATCATTGGTACAAAACCAGTATTTTGTGCTCTGTGATTTGGCATTTGCACATAATGTTCTTTGTTCTAAGATTAGTGCAATGAGAATGATATTTATCTGTCTCATGGGATTGATATAAGGATTAAGTAGATAATGTTTACAAAATGTTTTGAAGATGAGTAGTGCTAAGTATTATTATGCTTATTGCTTCACTACTGACTTACTGTCTTCCAGAGGACTTAATCTGTTGCTTGGCTAACAATCAACATTTCAAATCATTGAGCCATTGAAATCAGCTTCCGTCTTTTTATAGCACACAGAGCCTACAGTAGTTTGTTTCCTTTGAAATTATCCCACTAGATAATGAGAAGTCCTTTTACTACACATCAGGCCATTTAATACCATCTCCCTAGAATGTTACTCGGTCAGATCTCAGGTACCTCACATAATGTCTCCAGTGATTAATTCATTTTGTCTAATAAACATTGCTTTAGCATAATGCCTACGGAAGCATAATCAGCACATTTTGAAGAACTTGCAAGAAAATCTGTGTAACTTAAAGCTGTCATTTAATAAAATTATTCTTTATTATCTTACTGCAGAGATATTTCAGGTATGATCTTCACACAAGTCCTATCTCCATTCCCAGTGACAAGTATTTCCCCCAAACACCTTCCTCATCCATTCTCATACTCCCTCAAATATGTATAGTACCTTAATTCTACCCCGGGCGTTGTTTCTTAGGTGGTGGCATTAGACAATATTTTAGAGTCTACATTAATGAAAAGAGACTGCACAAAATTTGGGAAGAATGTTATGAAACCTGAAAAATAATGATATAGACAATATTCACTGGTCCTCCATGTTATACAAGAAAATGAGCTCCAACTTATAATACATTAAATAAACTTGTATGAATATAAAAAATAAACACAGATTGAATATACTTGGGAATTTTATCCTAAAATAACAAAGATTTAATATACTTTTTAAGTCCATATCTACACCATTTCTCCTGTCTTCCTTAATTTAGGTTAATTTTCAGAGCAATCAAATTCATTTTAAATGAATGTATAATTTATTCTATTTCTCTTTGAGGTTCCATTTAAAAATATTGTTGAAGAAGAGACATAGATACCGATACTCTCTTTGCTCTACTGTCTTTCTATCAACTCCTAATAACTTTTCCCATTTACTTAAAAATACACTGAAGTGGTAAGTACCTGATGAGGTGTATACCTGTTAGAGGAATGTTTGCTCATCAGCCGAACCATCATCTCATGTCCTGTGGCGCTGTTAGATTTGCTAAGTAAAAGTTACAGAATTACTATGAAAACATTTAGGATACAATTCCTTTACTTCGACAGTGCTCAGTAAATAAATGTGCAGTAATGCACCCCATAACAATGTTGTCGTTGACAACGGACCACGTGACAGCATTCCCTTAAGATTGTAAGGGAGCTGAAAGTGTCCTGTTGCCGGGGGACATCCTCGTCCTCCTGATGTTGAGGTGTTACCTGCTTACGAGCAAATGTAGGACTGAAAAAGAAACAAACCAAGCAAACCACCATGGACGTATTTCCGAAAAGAGTGACCTGTCACCCAGAAGAGCCCCAGGCAGGTCCTTCAGGAGGTGTCCCAGAGAAAGGCACTGTTGTCATCGGAGCTGGCAGCTGTGTGTGTGTTATTGCCCCCAAGACTTTCCGGACAAGATGGGGAGAACAGTGATATTGATGGTCCTGACCCCGTGGAGGCCTAGACCAATGTGTGTTTGTGTCTCAGCTTTTAACAAAAACGTTTAAAGAGGGGAAAAAAAATTAAAAGACAGAAAAGCTTACAGAATAAAGATAGAAAGAAAGAAATTACTTTTGTACAGCTGCACAAAGAGTGTTTTAAGCTTATTGTTATACAAAAGAGTTGACGTGTTTAAAAAATTAACGAGTTCATAAAGTAATAAAGTGACAGTCTAATCTCATGTAATTTAGTGTTAAGGAAAGAAAGCTGTTTTTTATAAAGTTAGTGCAGCCTAAGTGCACAGTGTTATGAAGTCTCCGGAGGTGCAGTCATGTCCCAGCCTTCACCCTGTCACCCACTCCCTGACTCACCCAGAGCGCCAGCTCCCTTCCTGGTAGGTGTCCCATACAGAAGCGCCGTTTTTGACCTTTTAAGCCTTACTTTTACTGCACCTTTTCTACGTGTAGGTACGTTGAGAGACACAGGTACCGTTGTGTTACAGTGGCCTGCAGTGCTCAGTACAGCCACAGGCTGTGCAGGCTCGCAGCCCAGGAGCCCAGGAGCGTTCAGGTTGTGCCATCTAGGTTTGCCGAAGTGCTTCTGTGATGGTCACACAATGACAAAATCACCTTAGGACACATTTCTTGGGACATACCCTGTTACTAAGCAACACATAACTGTAATTCTTTATTTTCTTGTTTGGCACATGACTGTACAGCCTATTATTTACAAATACAGTATCTGTTAATAGAATCTAGGTCCACAGTGACATATAAAGTGGAATGTAAGAATTCACATTTATTTTTATGTTAATTGAAAGTTCTTTGGATATTGATTGTTAAACTTTTATAATGGAAAGCAAAAGTGACTAGCATATAAAGTAGGAAAATATTTGGATGTTTACATTACATTACATCAGTTGTACAATGCAATGACTTGCAAACAAAATAGGGCATATTATTTAGGGGATTGTAATAGGCTTTTTATAGATTTTAATAAGCTCTTCAGTTTATTTTACTTTTTTCTTTTAAATTAGATTACAGCATTAGAAAACTTTGGGAAGATTGTATTGGGGGAGTTTTTACGAGTGGTGGTAGACTGTAAAAAAGAGTCCTCTGAAAAAAAAGTCACTTTACTAGTAGACTATGCCCAGGATCAAGGGCAAGTTCTGGAAAATGTCAGCATTTCAGGAAAAAGAGTAGTTGAAAAATCCCTAAAGGAGAATGCTTACAAGGGCCAGTAAGATGGTGTAAAATTAGGGGCCACAAAGAGACAAGAAAGGAAACCACTTTGAGGGCATGGGTGGTGGTGAATAGGGTGTCATGGTTCAGGAAAGGTCACTGGTGACTGTAAACAGATTTTTAAACAAAACATAATTGGTGACTGTCAGTTTGCGTTCAGTTTTGAAGCAAGGAAGCAAGGGGACAGTAGGAAAGGAAAACAATGGAGACTGAAGAATGACCTAGAGAAGGAAGTGGAGACAGTAATACGTATAGACAACTTTTCAAAAGTAGGTGAGCGACCGGGAGAGAGTTAAGATAGTGTGGTCGTGGAAGTGAATGACTAAATGTGAGGGTTAACTTTACACGTCAACTGGACGGAGCCAAGGGTTGCCCAGGTATCTTGCTGGACATTATTGCTGGGTGTGCACGCCAGTGTGTCTGGACAACATTCGTGATCGGCTTGGTGAACTGAGTAAAGCAGATGGCCCTCCCCAGTGTGGGCTGACACCATCTGATCCACTGAGGCCCTGAAGAGATGAGGAGGAAGCTTGAATTCTCCCTCCCTGACCCCACGAGCTGGAAAATCGACCTTCTCCCGCCATCCGCACTGCTGGCCTCGGGCCTTCGGAGCCTGACTGGAATCCACACCATCTGGCATTCCTGGGTCTGCAGCTTGCAGACGGCAGAGCAGGGACTTAGCTTCTTCCTGATGGCCTGAGCCAATGCCTTCAAATAAGTCATATATATATATATATATATGTATTCATTTTATTTTTCATTGATCGGTTGCCTGACTGGTTGGTGGTTACCTGGTGTCCAGTTTGGGTCCCGTGGAGTGAGGATTCCAGTGTGCTCACCAGAAGGGCTGATGTGCATGTGATCGTCGTAAGAAAGTGGCTCTGCAGGAACGCCAGCCCATTTTCGTTTGTTTGTGTGTGCTGTGCAAGCAGGAGAAAATCAAGGAAGGGGAAGTCATCTTCTTTTTCCAGAATAAGATGAAAGGTGAGACAAAGGAAGGTTCCCAACTCAGGTTATCAGCTGACGAAAGAGCACCTCTACCCAGTAAGCCTGCGGGGAGGAGCACGGAGGAGCCTGAGGACAGATCCCAGACGCCCTTACCGATCTTCCAGACTAACTAGTTCTTTTGTTGTCGTTTCTGTTTTTCCCGCTGAAGGTAGTGATGGGTTCATGATACTGTTTTCTCGCCTTTAGTCTGTGTGTGAAATTTTATTTTTTTCTGAATAATCTCATTTTTATTACTATTTTAATATTTCAATTACAGGTGGCCTTCGGTGTTATTGTATGTCACTTGCAGGTGTACAGAACAGCGGTTAGACGTTTATGTGATTTATGAAGTGACCCCCAATTAGTCTATCCCCACCTGGCAGCACACAGTTAGTACAGTGTTACTGGCTGTGACCCCAGTGCTGTATTTACATCCCCACGACTGGGCCGTAATTGCCGTATGTACTTCTTAATCCCTTCCCCCTTGTCACCCACCGCCCCAGCCCTCTGGCAACCGTCGGTTTGTTCTCTGTATCAGTCAACCTGTTTCTGTTTTGTTTGTTCATTTATTTGGTTCTTTAGATTCAACTCATTCTGTATAGTCAGTGCTGGCAATGAAGCTGTGATTCCTACACTCTCATAAGTACGTCTGATATTTGAACTTCCACAAATCATCAGTAGCAGCTTGGAAATGATAGAAGCAGCAGTAAAGCCGCGTGTGCGCTCAGCTGTCCTAGATCTGACGTAGCTGTCAACTTTGCTGCTGTCCTTTGTGCCCCAGAGACATAGGGCAACGTGTAAGGGTCTTTAGCTATTCCGATATAACCAGCCACCCTCAATCTCTGTGCTTAAGACCATAAGCATTTATTGTTGCTCAGAAGCCTACAGGCGGGCTGCACGTTTCTTCTGTCCGACCCAGGTCTGTGGGCAGCACCATGTGGCTGGGTGGCCCTGGTGATGTTGATGGGCTGCCTCTCATGTTTTGAAATCAGCAGCAGTCTGCCTGGCCAAGAGTGCCCTTGGCTGGGATAAATGGGCCAAGTGGGGCTCACAATACCATCTCAGGTCACAAACAGTCGGATTTACCTTTGGCTGTCGTTCATCCTGGTAACAGGAAGCATCAGATTCCAAAATTACCTGGAGGAGGACAGACTTTGTGATGTAGCAATACTGAGGGGATCTGAACTAGGTCAGCAGGTCACGGACTTTCGTTAAGTCTTTCACATGATGTCAGACAGATTTATAACCAGGTACAATCCTCGCTTTGTGGTCCACCTCCAGGAGCAAAGAACAGAGTCCCTGAGGTTTTCACCACCCCTGTCGGGAGTGCAGCTCCTCGTAGCTGGTACCCTTCCTCTGTGCGTGTGCTACCTGGGGACAAGGGTCGGTCACCACAGCGCCTCACTCATCTCCCTGCAATCTTCCTTCTATGCACTTCATACTGATCTCTGTCAACGTGGGTCCAGCTGTCATCATTTCCCATCTCTCTGTTGTTTAAAATATAACCGGATGGTTGCATTTCACTCTAGTAAACATCTACTTATATTAATCCAAACTCACTTGTACTTCAAATTTCCTGTGATCTCCCTAGTTGGATACTGTTATCAAATATGAATTACTGTAAAAATGTAAGCCCCTACCAGGCACAGAAGTGACATTTGCAATAATCCATTTAGTCACTTTCCAATCTCCTAAGTATCAAAATAACCCTAAGATATATGAGTATAAATAAAATTGTGTTATTTTTCCTTATTTTTCCCTGAGGAATGAAACACTAACCACTTAGAAGCAGCATGTGAGCTAGCTTATCACATTGCTCAGAATTTGTGCTATTTTTTTTTAACACCGCTTCAACTCATTATTTCTGTGGGTTTGGAATGATAAGTGACCCAAATTGCCAGGTCAGTTTCTTATGAATGGTCATTAGTCAGACAGTCACACAGCTTATCAAAGAAGAGGAGGAAGTCAGAAAAGCCACTGAACAGACCAGGCTGTACTTTTAGAATTCATGTTTGAAACTGCAGCCTGAGTCAAGGCTTTGCACCTGTTCATCTTGTTCAAACTTTTACCATATTTCAGAAAGCAGAGGAAACTGGTTGTTTTGTTTCTGTATATGTGTGTGTGTGTATACACACACACACACACACACACACACACACACACACGCGTATGTATATGTATATACCTGTGTATGATATGTATGTGTTTGTGTGTATGTGTGTGTATACATATACATGAGGTCAGACAATTAATTTTGTGAACTCATCCTAGAAAAACTGCTACGTACCTCACTGCTGAAGATCACTGCAGTCACCTTCAAAGGACTCCCCTTGGGACTCCCCAAGTCCACCCTTCAGAGCAATTCTGGAACTCTTTTTCTGGAATGGCCATCAGAGCTGTCATCATACCCAAAATCTGACAATAAAGTTTACAAATTTGCCACCATGCGCTTGTGTTGGCAGCACTGTACAAACAGTCACAACTTCGGCAAACACACACACACACACACACACGCACGCACACACACACGCACACGCACGCACACACACGTATTTTGTTTTAAACAACACTGCAGTTATTTATTTAGATGACTGAAAAGCAATAAGGTTCTCTTGTGCTCAAAGAGGGCAAATTTCTGGAGACTTCATAGCTAACACATTTGCACACTCAAGACACTCAGCACCCGGTGGTGTTTGTCCCTCTAACTAGTGACACTAATTTGTTACACCTCAGAAGCACGGATAACGACGTCTAGAAGCCAATAACTCTGTGCTCCGACAGGACAAACAAAGGTGATGTCAAAAGGGGTGGAGGGCATGGCATCAGGGTTCTGACAGTTCCCCGCCATCACATGCCAGCACACGAGCAAGTGGGTGGTCGCAGAGGGTTGTCACAACATCCCGGACACGGCTGCTGCCCGGGGGCTGGAAGTGGTGGCTGCAGTCCAAGGTGAATGCCAGAAATGACGTGGTAGTTACATATGGGTCTGAATTTTATTTGTATAAACATGGATAGGTGATATTTAGACCCAGAGTCAATCAGTCTATCTGTCTCTCTTCTTTTTCTCCCTTTCTCTTCTGTCTTCTTCCTCTTCCTCCCTCCCTCCCTCCCTCCTTCCCTTCCTTCCTTTAATTTTCTTTTCTTTTTTTTTTTTTTTTGTAGAAGAGGTCCAAACCCCAATGTAAAGTTATTTCTGCAGTGACAGGAAGCTGTTTATTTTCTACATGTAAACTAAAATTCGTGTCCCATCACAGTGCTACAAGGGAGCCATCCCCGAAAACTGGATGGGGAAGGAAGGACGGAGAAGGATTTAGAAACCCACACACTCTATACCCAGCTCCGCATAAACACGAGCACTTAGCAGGTGCAAATGGATTGGATGGGGACTTGCAATTTGAAAACGGGAATGGGAAGCCATTATGAAATTCCCATCTGAAGGATTTTCCCCCGGGTGGAATTCCCTACACTGTCAGAGATGATTTGTGGCTTTGAGACTTGTCCCCACTTCCGCCTTCCGCCTCTCAAACCAAGTGGGCGCGCACCATGTCCTTGGCCTCTCAGAGCTCGCCCCTGCCGCCCCTCCCGCCCTCTCACCGAGGCTCCGGCCAGCACGCCCTGTCACTGTCCACCTGCACCAGCCTCGTCTCTGCTGGCTGTCCATCCTGCTGTGGATTTGGGTGAGACATGACCGCGCTCTGTCACACTGTATTTCTCTAAGTGTTCTACGTGTCCGTTCTTGTAGGAGAACTTACAGTAGATGAAGAACACAGATATTAAATGTGTTTTTAAAAACTTCTACTTACCTCTGGGTACCTTGGAAAACTACAGGACAATACGAGGATTGTACCACCTATTTGGTACAATGTTCAGGGCCTCTCACGTGGCACAGCAGGGTGAGGGCATTATTAGCAGCACATGTGGGATCTGCACCTACTGTGGTGCTTAAGGAAAACGGGGGATGCCAGCAAAACGAGCAGTCACGCTGACGGGACGTGAGGCGGCGTACTGAGGAGGGGACGTCCGGATCCAAAGCGCCGCTGTGGGCTTTGAGGACCTTCTAGACCCCTCTGTAGGTACAGCGGGGTGAGTAGAAGGACCCGGCGAAGAGGTGGCCTGATTGTGCTGCTACATAGGTGGCTGCACAAGATAGAAAATCCTGCGGGGTCGTCTGAAGCTGGCCTGGGAGTGTGCAGGGAAACAGGGACCAAGGACCTGCAGCGATAATCCCAGAGGTGTCGCAACATTAGTGGCTTGGGAATCAGCACTGGGTGGAAATAATTGCATTTGTTCTCTGGGCTCTGTTAACGATGGTACCCACTCTCTGCCACACATCTTCACCTGCATATAGTATGTATTTTAATATAAACAGACGATCTGATTTTCTCACAACTATCCAGAATGAACACGTGTCATCAGGACCTCGTGTTAGTCTTCTAGAAAGTTGGTAGTGCTGCATTACCAAAGATCAACTCTTTCTGGAAGGGGAACTGGGGCCTCGGATGGGATTTTCAGGCTCAGATACTCCATGTCAGCATTCCAGACTTTAAAACCCCACCACAGTGCTCCAGGTCGCAGGGGAATCAGGGCTTTGGGGTCCTGCAGTTCCAGAACGCTGGCCCTTACTGGGGCCCTCTGGGCCCCCCACCCTCCTTGTGGGTCTTGTTGCCCCAATCCTTAGGTCCAGCTGATTAGGTGCCCTCCCAGTTGCTCCTGCCTTGGGGTCCAGCCGCTAACACCTCACCCTGATCACGAAGGCCTGACCCTAGTGCCCAGGATGTAGCTCAGGATGGTTTGCTTCTTTGTTTGAAAATTATGTTTAATCTGGGTCTGGCTGTACTGAGAGAGCGCCTTAGACTTGGCTGTTCTGTCATGATACTCCAAAAAATTGTCACAGCCCACCACACGGTCCTTACAGAGATCTGTTGTCTGCATATATCGTTATATGCTGATTGTCATCCCTCAACGCTGAGCCCAGGGTTATGTGTTCAGGACGAGGTCACATGGCTGGTATATGGAAGAATTTGTTTCCAAACCCCATTTTTTTCTGATGCCTCTACTCTTCATAAGGGCTGTGCTTCCAAAATAACCATCGCATACTAAGTTCTTCAGATTGCATTTTAAAAAATGAGCTGTACTCGGGAAGTCATTAAACCCAGTGCCTTAGGACTGACCTGATAAGGGACATGAGCGGACAGGAAAGAGGGGGTGTCAGTATCCCCTAGTTCATTCTCTAATGACTTTGCAACCCTCATGAATCCACATATCTCAGGGCCTTTAACGATTTAATTGATCAGTCAAAACTTATATTTGCTATAACATTTAAATCACTTAATAAATATAAATTGGGCAAATCAAGAAGTTGGATGAATAAACTGAACTACTGATGATGGCCCACACGGTGTGTTTCATTTGAAAAGCCACTTGCAAATAGAACAGTGCATTTAAATATATAGTATATATTTTATTAAGAAGGGAAATATACATCATCTCACAACTTAATTTTTGGGGCCCAGCCTGTTTGGAGTGCCTCTGTGGGCACTTTTTCCCACTCGTCCTAAGTGTGTGTAGCATGCTGGCATTGCCTTGTCACGTATGAGATCAATGCCCCCGTTATATTAAATCTGCTTGTATCTGGCACGTATTTATTCTGAAAGCTTTGCCAATGGAAGGAAAGTCTCGTCTTTTTCCTTTTAAAATACAGGGAGTATCTCGCAATAAAAAACTACTGTCTGCGTCGAGAGCACACCTTCAGAATACTGACCGTGGAATAGGCCTGGAGAAGCACACGGTGACTAAAGGACACGTTCCTTCCCATTCAGCACTCCCTGGGCATCTGTGGCCACCAGGCCCCGTGCGGGTTGTGGGTCCAGGAGACACAACAGAGTGATGACACAGTGTGGCACTTCCGCCTGCCCTCACGGTGCGTTAGGCCCAGTCACAGTCTAGTGCCCAAGCGGTCACTTCTGGTCACGAGCCAGACCCAGACCTGGGCCTCTCATCCTGCCCATGGACGGCTTGAGCTTTTCCACCCCTGGTGCCTGGATTGGCAGGAGAGGAAGGAGCCAAGATCCTGCCCTCCTCTACTGCTGCTGGGATCTTAGGAAGTGTCTGTGCTACATGGGCAAAGAGGGTGCAACATGAGAAGTCACCGCTACCCTGAGGTCATGTGACGAGGACACTGAGATGACCGGGGCAAGCCCACTGCCACGCGGAGCAGAATCAAGGCGGACAGAACCGGGGGCTGGCGATCAGTCCGTCACGTTTTGTTACATGCACAAGCGTCAGAAGCTGTTTTATGACGCAGATAGTCTAAGAAAGACGGAGGGGCACCGTGGGGAGGTGTTATCCTCGAATCACTTTACATGGGGTGTGGAAATAAATCTGAATCTTCACCTAGCTTTTTGAATAATACAATTACCACCAGACTTGAAAAGCAGAGTTAATGATGATGATTTTAGAAAGAGAGAAGAAAGTAAAAACAGCAATGCATCACAGTGTATCTTTAATCTTGTGATTCTAAATTGTTTTATGGAAAATTTCCAGAACCGAAAGCCTGTAGTTCACACAAGGAGAAGCTATCTGAGACCCTGAACTCTCTGTAGAAGCCTTTGTGGTTTCTAGAACCATTGCACACCCGCAGGGACCAAGGAAACTGCCGGCACCTTCTTACCTTTATGTGAAACACAGGTCATTTCTATTGGAATCATATTACATATTAATTGTTAGTATATATAATATGTATTATTATATATATGAATGTAAATTCCGTATTTGTCTGCCAGACCAACTACACCGTTTCTGCAGCGCGTCGTCTGTGCGTTGCATTATATATGCAGTGTCCGTTCTCTTTCAAGTGAGATAAGCCAGACAGAAAAACCCAAGAACCACATGACCTCACTCACGTGTGGGATATAAAACTGAAAGCAACAAGGAAACAAAAACTCATGGACACGGTCAGTAGTTCAGTGGTTACCTGGGGGCACGGGGGGAGGGGGTGGAGGGAGGGGGGAGCCAAAGGCATTTAAATATTAATATTATAACCCTAGTTACAATACTCGGGAGAAGAATATAAATAATATATTGTTGAAAAAAATATTTGTAATAGAAAGATCTACAAGAGTAATAATTTTCTTTTGAAAGTTTAGAGCATTAATAAAATCAAGATCTTTATATTTTTCCAACACTCTCAAGTTCAGAGGAAAATACTCGTATTTCTTTACACAAAGTATAATGTGATCTTCATATCCCCAGGGCAGCTGTGAAGATACATAATTTATACATTTAAAATGTCTGTTCCTGAAGAAAATAAATACGGGCAAAGTCCCTTTGAAAAAGAGATCGGTGAAGGATTTAAAGTGCATTCTACCTCAGCTCTTCTACACAAGAATATAGAATGATAGTAAAGGAAATCCAGGAAGATCCTAGGGTGGTGGACAAGGAGAAATCCAAGAAGTCTGACAGAAAATAGCGCTGCATCAGGTGCATCAGCGCCATGCATGGCGATGGAAATACTTAAGGATTACCGTAGTAACGTGAAGTACTTCAAACATTTCATTTTAATTACTTTGTTGGAAGGTTAGTGTTTACTTGGCCAAAACTGACCTCCTAGAAGCTGGCCTCCCAGAAAGGAAGTTGGCCTCGGGCAGAGCCCTGTGGAAAACAGTCACGGTCTAGTGCCCAAGCGGTCACTTCTGGTCACGAGCCAGACTCAGACCTGGACCTCTCGTCCTGCCCATGGACGGCTTGAGCTTTTCCACCCCTGGTGCCTGGACTGGCAGGAGAGGATGGAGCCAAGATCCTGCCCTCCTTGACTGTTGCCACGCCTTGACCTGGATCCCACTAAGGGGGCACTTCATCACTCATGCAGCTCGAAGGGTTATGTAGCCCAAGGATCAGCACCCCTTTCGTGGAGGGTGGCATCATGTCCTGCTAGAGTTCTGAGTGTCCTAGGCGATCAGGGACCTGCACACCTGAACTGCTCCTGTCTCTCGGAGTTTTCCCTTGAGCAGGACTGGCCTCTGTGCACTTAGCCATTTGTTCTTGCTTGGGCGACCGTCAGCCCACAGTCATTTAAGAATTAGCTATATTGTTGTCTTTGAGAAAACAAAGGTTTTTTTGGTTGTTTTTATTGGTGAATTTGGTCACTTACAAGTACCAAAACAGCAATATTATATAGTGCCTTCCTATTCTTTTTCTTCTCAATATTTAAAGACCTTTGAAGGGCATTTAATTCTTATTTCACCACAAGCTATTTTTATTTTAGAAAATAAGAAAAGCTGACATATTCTCTGGTGATATTACACTTTACCATGGGTTCCCTGGTCTTTAATATCAGAGTATTAACATCTCAGGGCAGCTAAGTCAATTACAGGTTTGCATCGAGTCAAAAACCTAAATCATTTTCTAACACAACGATTAGCAATTACTGTCCGCACCATGAGCTCGTACCTACAAATGTTAGGCCTTCGTCAGAGATGTCACAGGCACACCAGAGAGTGGCACCCGGTCTGTGATACGACAGCCGAGTAGGAATCAAGCCATTATAGATGGAGAGAGAACTGATTCCCCAGGGACAGACCAGGGAATGTGGGGGCGGGGCAGGGGGTGGCGAATAGACGAAGTGGTATCCCGGTTGAAGAGGGTGAGGAAGGGTTTTGTATAACTTGCAGGTGGGAAATTTGGTCAGGGCCAGGTCATGTGGCCAATGAGCCAAACTGGGCGGGCGTGGGGTGGGGCTGTGAATTGATCCTAAGAACAGTGCAACCAGTTCTGAGGGCAAAGGATCACAACTGGGGGGATGGAGAGTCAGACGAGATTTGGAACTGCATCTCCTGATGACGTCCTGGAGAATTCACGTTGGGTGCAGTTGGAGGGTGCACTCAGTCGTGCAAGTGAGAAGTAATGACAGCACGTGCAAGGGTTCTGGTGGCGCAGTCAAAGCATTTACAACATCGTGGGTGTTGGCTGCTAATTGAAAGTGGAGAAAGAGACAGGAAATGACTGGGAGCGACCACGTGTTTGGGTGCGTGCTGGTGCCAGTCCTGGGACAGACGCCCGCCTGAGGGAGCGGGGGTGCGGTGCGTCCAGGCTGCAGTTCACGGATGCACAGGCTGTGTGACATTCTTCTAAAGGGCAGTATTGTGTGGTCAGTTGTACTCATTGATCAGGAGCCCAGAAAAGAGGTCTGGACTCGTGGTATACGTGTTCCAGTTGTTTGCAAGTAGGTTTCTTATAAACAAGTAACAGAAACTACAATGGACCCCGTAAGCGGAATGTGAGATCACGGAAGGACGTTTCTTAGCTCAGCCATTTTCTCAGTGTCGCCTCTTAGAGGCTAAGCAAAGTCCTTCTCCAAAAAGTGCGGGCAAGAGGTGACAAAATTTATTTACATACTTCCGGAAGCTAGTATACGCAGGCTGTCCAGAAAAAATCCAGCCGTAAGTGCCTTTGTGTTTCATATTACTTGGCTGGACACTTCCCGGACCGCCCTCACTAGTGTTAGCAAGCAAAGCATTTTTGGATGTATTGCTGAAGAGACCTTCTGGCTGGGGTAAGGCAGGGTGATTATTCAACTCCCAATTTTTATTTTCTTCGTTGGGAGATAGTTGAGCACCGTGACTTCAGTTCTCTCATGCAGCACATTATCCTCGCAAATGTGCTTGGCCCATAGATGACAATCAATAAATTCGTATTTCTTTCTAATACAAGGATGATTCATGATGTAAATAGAGTGTAAGATGGAGTAAAAAAATGCCTTTCTATTTATCAGTATACTTCCCTATCCTCCTACTAGGACATAAAGTCTGTAACTTACTTATTTTTATGTCCTTTTAACATTTAGAACCTTGCTGCTTATATAGAATACTATCAATAAATGATGGTTGAATAAATGCTCAATAAATATTTGTTGAATTGACTTTTAGGCTTGGTCTCCTTCCATAAGCATGGAATGAATTCATTTTATATAGTCCTTTAAGACTGCTTTTGTCTATAAATTCATATTTTCTCCTTAAAGGCAAAACTCCGTGACCAATCTTGTTTTTCATCCTCTCACAAGGTATGTCTCTCTTGGGCATACGAGGTACAAGCATTAGAGAGATTTAGAGATACCAAGAGAATTGCCAATTAAGTGACTTTGTTTCTTTTTATTTTCATTAAAGGGGCAAAAGGCCTTGGGAGTTCATGCGACACTAAAACTAATGATGCGTCCTAACGGCAGTGTCTTTTTGATTGCAGCACCGTACAAAATACAAGGAGACAAATGATGAAATCACTTCTTACCAACCTTTCCATGTGAACAAAAGATCTGCCTGTCCCTGTCAGTCATTCCTGTGGTCTCATTTTAGGTCTCAAATTTATTTTCAAATTTTTCTAATTTCCATTGGCTTCTACACTTATTCTTATGGTGCTTAGTTTCTTTTCTTCATACCACATATTTTTTATGTCCTCTTTAGTGTAATGATCATTATTCACTTCCTGACAACCTATATCAATATTTGTTGTAAGCAAATCAGCACGTGTTGGGTGCTAATACGTGTAAAACTCTATGATAAGTAGTACATTCTAAATTAATATAATTAAAAATTAACAAATAATTTAATATTTCTATTATATTTCTTCTTTCCCCCCCACACACCAAAAAAAACCTAGGACATATAATATGGTGAATAAACAGAACTCAATTATTTCTTTTTTAGTAATGAATAATGGTGCTTCAATTTCTTCGTAACACATTTCTCTCATTTTCAAATAAAAACAGTAGCCATGGGATTAGATTAGTATGGTGGATAGTGAGGTATTTATAAAAATATAAAGTCCCATGCATTGCAAAGGGCAATCGTTTTTAACATGGGTTATAAAGCCAGTTATGTCAAACACTGTGAAATATTTTGAAAAATGCTGTTATTTAGTAACAGTATTTCTAAATGTTGGATTAAAATTAAATACAGTAAACCTTTGTAAGAATGTTAAAGAGGAAAAATTTTGTAAAGTATTTAATTTCATTCATTAAATGAATTCTTCTCTATGATGTCCTCTATATAGGGCCTATGTATCTCTTGATGGTGGAGATGCAAAGTGAGGGAGTTGAGAATAATTATGAAAAACAAATAATTAAACACAAACATGATTTCTCCTTCGTGAAGATGACAGCAGGCATCATGTGTTTTGAAACAGGTTAGGCTCTGAGTTCCATTATATCCATGTGAAGACATTACCGATCCCAGAAATGCACATGCTGCAATGCAAACACTACTCAACAAGCGCTTCTGGAGTGCTTCTGTCGTTCCAGTATTTTCCATGTGATTGGAACGATAGGGTAGGAGCCACCCAGACTTTGGAGTCATAAAAAGGAATTTTCAATTTTGAATCTCTGATTTAGCTTGTGACTTCTGGCGAATTAGCTAAGGTCTTTGAGACTTACTTCATATGACAAATACTTATCACCAAATCACACAGTTGACATAGAGATAATCTATGGAAAGAAACAGGCCTATAGTAGGCTCTTAAGAAAATTCTATGAATCTACTTACCTTTTTCTTAACAATTAAAATTTTGTATTTATCAACAAATACGTTTTAAATAGTGTGGATTTTGTTTTCAACTCTTAAAACATAAAATAACCAATACACGGTCTTCCTCATACGTGTTTCATTTTTGGTAATAGTTTAGATTAATACACAACTTTCATTTTATATGAGCACATTATAGGCATTTAAACATATGTTTAGATTTGAAGCATCAAATTCTTATCTTTTTTAATCCAGGGAGTAATGATAACTGGCAATCCCTTTGAAATAATGATAATGGCTATGAATTGTAGTGTTGATATTTGTCTTCTAGATTGGCCATTTTCAAGCAAAATAGCTCACATGTAATACTCAAATATTGATGTATATACTATGATAGCATCAAGAAGATTGATACAGCTTCAACCACTCCAGAAAATTGAACTCTTCTAAATGGTTGAAGTCGTGTAGCTTTTCTCCTAATTAAGAAAGTCCTTTTGAAAAAGGACATGGAAATTTGTTTTTGCATGTTTTCATCACAGTGCATTGTCTTAGTACCCCCATTGATTTCACAGTGTGTATGCATGTTTCAGATGCAAATTTGGGTCTGATTAATCATTTTATTTTGACATGATGGCTTTCTTCTTACTATACTTTTTTAAATATATTTATATTAGTAAGGAATTTAAAAAGTAGAACCAACAAGTGACATAATAGAGTGATACTGCAGGTGGTTGGAATTACCTAGTTTAAGGTTGTTTTGTGTTTGGGAAGAAATCGTCCAAGAAACAACCCTATACACATACAAAAAGAACAGAGACTGTTTCCTAAGAAAGTAAAATTACATCATGAAGTGTTCTTCAATCTTGAGGGTGGGGGTGGAGGGAGGAGGAGAAGATAAAACACGGCAGAGAAATACACTTTCTACCAGGGAGAATATTCGTTATCAGCAAAAGGAACCCCAAGAAGGCTGTAAATTATCCATATTTGTACTGATTGGTTTTTCATTCATTCCCTGTCCCAATCTCAATAGCTGTTGAAGCAGCTGACAGTAGAGTGTAATTGACTTAGAATGAGTAGTTGCTAAGAAGTTAGGAAAACTACATTGAAAGTTCCTTGCTTTTCTAGTGAGTGTGTGATGTCTGGTTCTCCATTTCTTCATCATTATGGAGTTAGACTAAATGATCATTAAAGTCCCTTCAAGTTCCAACATACCTTTTTTGAGATTTGAATATATTAGTCCTGCTTATTTGGTTGGCAGCATGTTGATCTGACAGAGTAAGGCCTGAAGGTACTCGAATACTTAGGTATTTAAGAAACTTTATACACTTACAAAGAGAAAGCTCTGAACCAAAATGCACACGGAACAAAGAGACTAACATGAATATTCAAATATTCGAATGAGAGCGATCGTGTAAAATGCATAAATGTGTGTGTGTCATGTATGACTCTAGTATGCAAGGAATTGTTGGAATTTACTTATCTTAATATAACCCATTTTTGCTATAAATGTGATTTAAGGTTAAAATAATCTAAAACGTATTGAATTTTACTTCATAAGCAAATTGCTTCACAATTTCTCTAATATGCTATTTCTTGAATGTTGCTTGGATCGGAAATCAGCGGATTAATAGGTAAGAAATATGTTAGAGGGTGTCCTTACACCTGTAAGAAGTGGGAGGCAGGATAGCAAACAAAAGCATCACCGGTAATACAAAAACGTGCCACGTACCATCGGAAAATGTGCATTGACACGATCCAGGAAAGGACATTCTCAACATGAAATTAAAACACGTAACTTCTGAGAAAGTTCTGAGTACAAACCAGGTTTGTGATGGAGGTAAAAGCCAACCAGGAGGTGAAGAGCCTACAATTCTGTTTGGAGGTTGATCAGACTTAATCATCTGACTTAGTATTATGCTCAAATACCTAAATTGTTCACCAAACTTTTAAGTGCTGTGAATTGTTTTAAAGTTAAGGAACCATGGGTCACAAAATTATTTTTTTATCCTGTGCTTTCTCCTCCAAATATTTTAATGAACAGAAACCTCACATTTATTTGATATAAAAATAAAACTTTGTGATTTAAGTCAAGCCAGGTTCCCAAAACAAGCGGTTGTATTTCTTTGAGCAGCAAATTAGGCAAGTAGGTTTAGGCAGTGTATTGGGATCTTACATGAAAAGTGTGCTCTCTGCGTATCACAACCGTTAGGCTGTAGTTGTAATGGACATAATTCAGGAGGTTCATTCCCCCTTAGGTGGGCTCGGATCCCTCACAACACTTGTCCGTCTCTGTTAAACACAGAGCCACACACAGAAACCACCCTTTCGGTAACACGAGATGACCGAAGAAAACCTTCTGCTCTCAGTCATCATTAGGGCTGGAATGTAGCCTAAGGAAAGAATGGGGGAAAAAGTTACACAAATACGTACTTGCTGAATTTCTCCCCAATTTTGATAGTGATGTACACTCTATATAGATGCTTGTGTTCATGCACACTTTGCCTTGGTGTTCTAGTGTGCCACTTAGCTATCTCTCTTCTGGGATTTTACACAATATTATACTAGTGATTTCTAGTGAATTGATTATCTGAAATGAAGTCTGTTCTTACCAATGAAATGTTTTCTATCAGATATTTCCAATGAGATTTAGCCCATCTGTTTGTATCAGGAATAAATTATGTGCCAATTAGTTTTTTTTCTTTATCATTAAATTTGGACATAAAAGGGTCACAGTGGAAGGATTAACAACAGTGGAGGGAAAATTAATACGAATATTTCACCAGTAAAATGCAGTCTATAGCTCAAAATCACAACCATTTCTCTTAGAGCAAGGGTCCTTTCATTGTTCACATCCAACATGGTCAGTTTAGACTTGAAAACCAAATTCACGCCATTTGCAAGATTTGTTATTCTGCACTCATGGTGACTCGTGATGTATGCACCACCACAAGAGCTGTTCGGTTTCTCCCCACTTCTACACCTACCTGCACAATGAGCATGCACAGGTTGGGGGTGCTGTAGACTCATGGAAACCAGAGGGCGTTACAAATTTACACATCTCATCACAACTTGCAAGTCACTGTTCTGGAGGCTACTAATTCGTATCAGAATTGGAACCAAGATACACACGTTACTAGGGGAGTTACTATAGCTTGAAGTTACTTGGCAAACAGTAAAATAATAATAATAATAATAATAATGCATTCTCGTTTCTGGAACTGAAAGAATATTATATTTTAGAACATGGCCAAGGTATACCAAAAGCATAGACATGGGTTTACTACTGGAAACTGTTTTCTTTATTTTCAGAAAGGGAAGAGAGTTGGTAAGAAATAAGGGAGATATTTAAGTGCCTCTTTAGCAAGCAAGCAAGCAGAAACCAGCTTTCCTTGTGTTTGGGTTTTAAGTGTAGGAACTGGAGGACTTGAAAGCCTTCCCGTTGCCTCATTAGGGTCCTCTACTTCAAATTCACCCCTACGAGCTACTGTTCTCCTAGGAAGGAGGAAAAGAAACATTTCCACTGACCCAGCTCGTGATTTACATACAGAGAGCAAATAAATGAATGGAGTGGGGGATGGGGCCGTCAGAAGCAGTGCGTTTCCCCTTCAGCCGCAGAAAATAAGATTACTTACCGAGAACATTTTTATCCAGGGCAAATGTTTATTCCCTGGATCATTCGCCGCCTCAGTCTGTGCAAGAAATCGATTTCCACTCTCCCTTCCTCTCCTAGTCCTAAAAAAAGAGAGAGAGGCAGATGAGGCGTGAGCTTCGGGGTCCGGAGGAAGATCCAACGCGGGCGAACGACTCCCGCGGCGCTCTTTACCCGGATCCTGGCTCCGGAGTGAGCCCGTGGGCGGGAGGGATCTCCCCTCAGGAGGGTCCCGGGGGTGGCGAGGGGGATCCACTTCACAGCCAAAATACCCGTCATCCAGAGCGCCTCGGTCACACGAGCAGTGTCCTGGGGGATGCAGGTTGCAAAGACGAGAGGGAAGTTCCTGAATGGGGAGGGGGAGGATTTGGGCTCGGAGGAGGCATGGAATGTTGGGTTTGGGATTTGGGCTTGCAGAGGGGATGGGATCGTGGAGAGGACAGAGGAGCAGGAATAAAGCTAATCTTACCCGATCGATCAGGTAATCGTTTGTGCGGTATCGGGATACGGAAATGGCAAAAGAATGCGTTCTGCAGCAAAGCCATTTCTAGCACATTCTCCCGCGGTAACTGTGCAGGGATAAGAGGGGACGCGGGAGCCTCACAGCCTGCCACCTACTCCCCCAGGCGAGGTCCCCAGAACCCCCAAAGCTCTAAAGCCAGGCATCTGGAGCTCGGGTTTCGGATGCCTGGGGTCCGGGGCAGCAGGACGCTCCAGGCAGTCAGGACCCGGGAGAGCTCCCGCGGCCGCCGGTGCAGCGCCCCTGAGCGCCCCGCGACTCGGCCCGGGCCGCGTCTCCGGCCACCCCACCCCGATGCGGATCGCCGGTGATGTGGTCATCCTAACGCCACCCCGGTGGTTTAGGTGGGGGGCGGCAGCGAGAGGGGGGCTTCTCCTGCCTACTCGTTCCTTAGTTGCTGCGGGTCCGAGGGAAATCCTAGCGACACGCTCGGGTGGCGCACCGTCAGTCCCCATCGGAAGGTTCCCGACGCAGGTGGCTGGTGCAGGACAGAGCGCGGGGCGGTCCGAGCGGGTCTCCGAGTCAGTGCCCTCCGGGATTCTCATTGGAGCCTTCCCAGCAGCCCCAGGCGGCCTCGCGGCTGTGCCTCCCAGCGTGACTCCAGCCTTGCTCACTAGTTGTCGCCTCACCTCCGTGTCTCCCGCGCATCCTCTGGCCTCCCTTCGCAGACCTCTCTGTGTCCTGCCTCCCGGTCTCCGGGGTTGCACACATGGCTTCTGGTTCCCCCCACTGTCTGGGGACGCACTGCTCGCAGAGTGTCACTTTGCCTGCCTGAGGATCGTCACATAACAGCCCCCTCTTCCACCCACCCCCACACCCCCCCCAAAAAAAAATTAAGGACAGCTCTTGCACATTGTGCTCCTCTTCCCGGTGGGTTCTTGGCTCTTCGTGTAACTGCTTTTCACTTGGTTACGTGCCACAGGAACTGCTGTTTCCAAGTCCCAACACCCTGCAGCCCATTCCTGTCCCTTGAATTAGGATATCATGGAGTATCTGTGTGAATTCTGGATGTATTTTTCTCATTGTCGTCGTGCTTCCTGAGATTTCCTCCGGTAAGTTGTTCTTTTTATACTTTCTTAGACACTCACTGCTGCTGTTATGTTTGATAAGCCGTGTTTCTTTCTTTTTTTTTTTTAAGTGCCGTTTTTACATGTGTGTGACTTTCAGAACTCGGAGGTCTGCGTGACCATCTTGAATCAGCATGTTGTGCTACGAGGACATACGTAGCCCATGCAGGGTTACCCAGCCATCGCTCACGCTCGTCATTTACTGCTGTCCTCACTTACTTTACAGGGGCACCCCGCCCCTCCCAGGAATGCTTCTTGGCCCAAATTCTCCTACCATTTCAAAGGTCAGATTTGATGTTTATCTAGGAGCCAGGTTAAAAGGGGACCTTCTGACAGTTGCAGGGTCTGGGAAACTTTACTGGTCGGTGGTCATCAGAAGGTTGTTCAGGTCAGTGTGTGTCCATCACAAGCCATTACATAACCGAGGGAGGACTTGTGTAAAGTGTGTTTTCCTGGGTTAGCAGGACGCTAAGCGTTAAACACCCCCGTATGGCAGGCAGTGTGAGGTTCCAGTGCACCATTTTTTTTTCTTACAACATCTCAAATCGCCCATGAGCACGTTATTTGGGGCATTATGTTTCAATTCAGGCATCGTATTTGGGAGTGCATTTTCGATTTTGTGAATTTAGTTGGTGAATAGTTAATTGGAGACAGAGTGCTCATTTCAGAGGAAGAGGGCTGTCAGAAGAAGGCACCAGTGATCTTGGCTTTAATAAATTGAAACGTAGGGACAGACTTCGTATGAAAAATGTAATTGCCTGACCCCACACTTGTTCAACCCCTAGACTCAATTTTAATATGTCAGTACTTAATTTTTTGCTTTGATGAACATTTTTGTGAGCTTAACTGACAGTTATGGCTGTCATTCCCCTTTAAGTATAGATGTGTTGGGAAACATTTAAAGCTAGGCTTTTACTTCCCATATTGATAAAGACACTGCATTCACCAAATGCCAAACCCGTGTGTACTGGTAATCTCGAATGTGATGGAGGTTTTGGGTTTTCCTCTGTGACCCTCCCCGACCCCCACCCCCACCATAAGAACAAGTTTCTGGTTTCTGCAACATTTTTTTTTTTATTGGTATGGATGGAGGTGAGAACCTATTGTTCAAGCTTTTCTGCTGCTGCTTCTTCTTCTTCTTTTTTAATTTCTTGGAAATAACTATTCTCGTTGTCGCCGATGGCTGACAAGACAACCCAAGTAACGCGTTTTAAACGCAGAAGCCCTTTGAAGTTCCCGGACATGAAAGTCCTCCAGTTGCGGCACCACCCCTCCCCCCGTCTCCCGTCCGAGGGCTTCCCCGCTTGGCTCCCACCACGCCTCTGGGCGCCCCTCGGCCGTCCCTAGCTCGTACCTGGCCTCCTTCCTAGTCTGGTGGTCCTGCCCGGCCAGTGCCATCAGCCTCGGGGACTTCAGCTGAAGAACCCAGGGCTTAGCGTCATTCGCCACATGCAGACACCCTCTTTGAAGGACTCGCTGCCGTGGCGCAGGGGTGGGGGTGGGGGGGGATAACAACTTTCGGTGCGGTCAGATCTCGCCTCCTCCAGCTGGTCCTCTCCAGACGGGCACAGGCGCGCAGTATTGGGGTAAGTGCGTGTTGCTGTGTTCCACCCCGGCTCCCAAGCTCGGGGCGGGGAGGCTCCGAGGCTTCCGCAGCGAAGGCAGGAGGCTTTCACCCGAGGGCTAGCAACAGGCGGCTCTGCCTGGAGATGCTCCGCACCCCCTGGCAACGCCGGGGCCACTGGGCGTAGGGAGCGCGGGGGCCCGGGGGCCCGGCGGCCGGGCCGGCCCCAGGCTCGGGACCGGGCGTGGGAGGGAGCCGCGCGCGGAGGGGCTGAGCCCGGCCGGCCCTGGGCCCCGCGGCGCGCCGCCGTGGGCGTTTGCAGCCTGGAGCGCGGGGCGCGCCGGAGTGGGCGGGCAGCCTGGCTCGGGGCTCCCTTTCCATTCTCCCCCTGGCCGAACTGGACACAAAAGCTCTTTCCGGGGCCGGAGGCCGAGGCGTGGGCGCTGGAGGAGCTCCGGCGTCCGTATGTACTAGGTAATGCATTGATCGTTTTCAGTGAGCGCCAACTAAGCCTGGTCGGTGAGGGCCCTTCCGCACGCCCGCCCTGGTCGCCGTTCCCCTCGGGCTGCTTCGCGGCGTGTGGGGTGGCTCACTGACTTCTCAGGCCCCGGGTTCAAGTGCAGCTGACCGTCCCTCCCTCCCTGCCTTCTCCCACTCGCAGGAGTCTGGAGGGCGGTGGGTGGGGGAAAGAGTTAGATTGCAACTTGGAGCTGCGGCCTGGGATAGAAGGTTGAAGTTCACAGCAAAGCGTGAGGCTTGGGAGCGGTGGAGTTTGTGTGATGCCCACTTTCTGACTGGGCTTTCATTTTTGTGACACCCCCCCCCCCGCCGTTTCCTGGGGGTGGGGGTGGGGGTGGGGGTAGGAGGATCGGAGCCTGGGCGCGCTGTCCTCCCTGTCCCCCCTCCCGCCCCCCGGGAGGGGGTGGCGCTTACTGGCCGCTGGTGGCTGCTGGTTCTGCAGCCAGGCGGTGGCACCGAGTTTGAGGTTCTGATGGCCGTTCTGGGCTCCCGGAGTTGAACCAGAGAGCGTTTTCCTTTGCACCAGGTCGCGAACGTGACCAGCCCTTTGGAGCAGGGACCTCCGTCCAGTGGGAACCCGGCTGGGAAACGCTGGGGAGGCTCTGCCTCGGGAGCCCAGGTGCCTGTTCCCAGCTGGGGGAGCCGCCGGCCGAGGCTTAGCGGAAGCGGTGACGGGCTGGCTAATGACCCCACTGTTGCTTGCAGATACTCAGCCAGTCAGATGTACGTGAGCAAAGAGGAAAGCTCGGGGTAGGAAGCGGCCACGGCGGTGTGGAAGGCAGATGGTTCAGACACTGGGGACTTTATCTCCGGTTGCTATTTAGATTTGTCATCGTGCAGTTAAAGCAGGTAAGGACTGGATGCCTGGGTGTTATTAACAGTTGTATAACCTGTGTTTGGCACATCCGGTGATGATTTTCCCAGTTTCAAGCAATGGAATATATTATGTGTTTTCAGATGGTTCTGCTATGATGCATAACTTCTTAATATTCACCTTCATGAACTGTTTTAACTCCATTTACGTGTGTAACGTGCATTCACTGAAATGCTTCACAGCGTTACAAACATTATGAACTGGGCCAAAGTGAGAGGCAGATGTGGGCGGGTGGAGAGTTGGAGGGACGCGTAACCCCGATGACATATGTAATGTGCATCTGCACAAATGCCTTAGAACGACGTTTGTTGTTCGGGTCACAGACCTTCATATAGAAAGGACACTTGGGGAACTCTTAAGGACACCTTGAACTAACAATTTAATTTTGACTACTTCATCGAAGTGGATATTTTATGTTATTTTTTTTCAATGAAAAAAAAATCCTTGGAGTGGGGGTTGGGCTGGTTTGTCAAATAAAATGAGTAGAGTTTTGCCCTGTGGCGATGTTACACATGATCCCAGTGTAGAAGTCTCCAGGCTTAGGAAACAGTGGGAAACTGGAAAATAAAATCTGAATGAATTTAGAAAATAATGGGAACTCTCCCAAAATTAAGCTTTTTTTTTTCAATTCCAACTTTTGTAGATGTGTAATTTTAGCAGCCAGTAGGTTTTTTCCTATTGTCAGATTTAACAACAATAGCAACAACAACAGTTAAAATGACAAAATAAATTTTGACTGTTTTAGTAAGTTTTGTTATTGTTGATACTGTTTTGTTATGTTGTGCTTATATGTTAAAGTCTGGAGTCCCCACACAGTGAATTATTAATAAGACACAATTCTAAACCTGTTCATTGTATTTCTAATACTTCCATTCTCTAACAAATTGTAGTCTTTAAGATTTCCTCTGGCCATGTTTTTAGTACTTACACTTATTGACGTGGATCCCTGATCAATAATTTCTCTGCTTGTAAGGCTTACTGATAACATCTTGAGGAAATATGAGAGATAATTTCAACTTTGGGTCATGAAATTGCAAAGTTTTAGTGCTTTTCTTAGATTGATGCAAGAGGTAGTTTTTACTGCAGAAAGTAATTCATCCATGAATTCCAATTATTCCTCAGTTCTTTTGCATTTTATACTCTGGAGTTTTATTGTAGTGAGCATGATCATTTTGTGTGTGTGAGTGTGAGAGAGAGGGAGAGAGAGTTTGCATCCATTTTCGGTTGGGTAGAGAAGTTCTTTATTTTAAACCCTACATTGCTTTAATAATGTTTTCCGAAAGAAATAGACATGATGCCATATATGATTGATTTCTTTTATCACTTAGTCAGACAATACATGATCCCAGCCTCTCATGAGGTATTTTCTTTTAGTAAACCCAACAGTATAATGTACATTTCTATAAAATACAATACATCTTGATTTTCTTTATGTCAAAGGATTGGTATAGTGTAGTTAAGTAAATCAAACCTAAATTGGAAGAAACCATTGGGACTCTAAGAGAGAGAGAGAGAGAGAGAGAGAGGGAGAGAGAGACTGTGTGTGTGTGTGTGTACAATGTATATATTATATTCACACTTGTATATATAAAATTAGCCTTAGCCCTAGATTTGTATGTTCTTTGAATAAAAATGAAATTTATTTTCAGAAGAGTGCCTTGGTGTGATTCTCTACAAATGCAAAGAACTCAACTGGTAGGACTTCGAAGCTTTGATGCCTGGCATCGACCCATGCTTCATTTCCTGTATTTCCTGTCATTTTGATATTTTTGTATTATTCCTAAATCGATCACTTACTGAGTAGAGTGTCAACAATTTTGGCAATTTAGAAAATTGGATATTAGTATTAAAAGCCCAGACACAAACAGAAGTGTAACACCAATCCATGCAAGTTTAGCACCAATTTATCTTTTTGAAAGTATCACAAAGGCATTTGGACATAATTATAACTTATGGCTGATGAGGTACTCTTCTAAGATTGTTAACATTTTTCTTCTCACTTTCTGGTAGAAGATTGTTGTGGAAAGTAGAGTGAGGTGGGTCTGGGACTCCTCCCACAATTTCAGTTCTAGCCCTACCTCCTTAATGTGGTCCTATGGCAATTGCTTGACCATTTTTCATATATTTTCCTTATCTCTCACATGGGGAAAAATATCTAATTTAAAGTGTCTTTGTAGATAAATGACATGTGATAAGGTTGTTTTCAAAATACAAATACTATGATAACAAAATATAGTATTCTGAAAAAAATACCATTTATATTTGATTTTTTTTCTCTTTTTGGATAAAATTCTCTATTTTGCAAGAAAAAAATTTGACTCAACTTCTTATTCAACATTAGTATCAAATATTCTTAGTTTGTGGTGTCGTCATGTCTATTGAGTTTAAATAACATTTCTTTAGTTTTGCTATTGTATAGCTAAAAAGAAACACACAGAATATACTCATTGAGGCACATTAATTCTTATTGACATTATGTTTGCCTTGGTTTCAATGCAGTTCTGGGAGAACTTACAAAAATAGTTACTCCTAATTGACTTCTCAGTGTCATTTAGTAAAAAAAAAAAAAAAAATTTATATTTTTAGCAGATTCATATTATTAGCCTGATGATTTCTGCCATTTTAATTGAAAACAAGATCAAAATATTCTCATGTAACAACTCTCATAATAGAAAAACTCACAAAACATCGGACTATTAATTTCTAAGGTATTTTATAAACTGTGTTCAGCTTACCCGAGTTAATTAGGTGACATCCGGCTTCACCGGTGTTTTAATTTAGCAACTGCTTGACTAAGTTCTTTTAGACATTTAGGAATGTCCTTCTCACCAGTTTCTCCATACCTTGTTGTATGGTTTCATGATTTTAAAGTTTGTAACTTGTAAGTTCTAAAGGAGAACAAAATCAAAAGAGAATAATTTGTGTTTGAATATTATTAACTGTTAATGGATGGTGTTGAGTCCTAAGAGCAGGTGCTAGTTTATTAATACTTACTTTATTCTAAAATCTAGGAAAGATGCTCTGAAGATGACATTTAATCATGGACAGTCATGGCCTTTCTGCTGAAGCTGTGTAATACGTGGAAGTTCTAACCCAGCTTTTCTCCCTCCTCTTTTTCTTAGTGATATCACATAGCCACTCTCACCACTTAACACTTGTTATCAGATATCATCATCAATAACATTCTAAGACTTTCATCACTGTCATTTCAAGGCATATTTGATAAGTGATTGAGAATACTGATATCCAATTACTCATTCGCAGACCTATCCAGTTACAAAGTCTCCAAAGATAATAACTTCAAGAGGTATGAATCCAGACATCAAGGATTCATGTAAACAATTCTGAGGTATTTCTCAATTTTGTACTCAAAGTAACAGGATGAATAACTAGTGGATGCCCTAATAATTGAAATAAACTCAATTATGGTTTTCTGACCAATTTCTTTCCCCCCAAGATTAAAATATATAACCTTTTGAATAACCTGAGAGGATTACTAGGTATTTTGTCATAAAATAAAGGCTTGTGTTGATTTTTAAATTGTTTATTTTTAACCAAGAAAGCATAAATTCAGGTATAGAGAAATAGCATGCCATCTAGTAAATTAAGAAATCTTATATATTCTCATACTTTTGTATTTACTGTTATTTCTTAAACACAATTCATAATTTCTCAAAATGTTTATTTTCTATTAAGTTTTTAGTTCAAATGGTATTTATCCTGAAAGTGACCTATTTTTCCATGTAATTAATTTTTAGGAGTGTTCCTTTTAATGCCTAAACCCTAGTTTATTGAGATGTGAGTGCCTTTAAAAGTACCCAAAGCATAACACATTTCTTTTAATAGCTAATAAAGAAGTTACCATGTTATAGTTTCCAGAAAATTAGATCTATAAAATACACACTTATTGATTAAATTAATAAATATGTTAACATTATCTTCAAATGTATATTGTAGCTCTCTGCTATATAAGAATTACTGCCTCATAATGGTTGTTTCATTTAAATTTCATTATAGATTTATTGTGAAAGAATACTTATAGATGGACTTATTATTCCTGATTGCTGTGAATATCAGCCAACCTCATCAGGCCTGAGCTTTTCTTCATTAACTTTTTTGGAGTCTTGCATTTTGTTCATTTTAAAAGCTATCTCTAGCCTATTGCACATTACAAAAAAAATCTAGCATTGGGGAGACCAAAGTTAAGTAAGCATGCCTTTTAGATTTCTGTTGTCAAATGGTGGCCAGTCTATAAACACACAGCTACTTTATAGATTCATGAAATACTATCACAACCAAAAATACGTTCTTTAAACTCTGTCAGGTGACACCCACAAATATAAGCCAAGTGGGGAAAAAGTGATTAAATCAAATCAAAGAATAAAATATTGAAGCAAGAGTTCACCTTAGTGTCATTACAAAACACCTGTGTGTTTGCTGGTGGTATATAATGTGTTCTTTATAATCTGTAACATATTTAATATGCTTATATGTTTAAGATACAAGTTTCAGTAAGTGCTTTTAGATATGCAATTTAATATTGTGTGCAGTAGCTCCTCTGTTGTAACTAATGAAAATATAGAATAAAAGTTCATTCAATCAGGAAGTTCCTGGGGTAGGAAATATATTTAAGTGGCTTTCATATCTTTAGTGTGTTAACATTTCTGATGGTTTTAAAAATCAGCCCTGTAAATGTATATAGAGAGAGATGGTAGAACAGTTCTTTATAGAAGCGATCACCTCTTAAATAATGATAAACACAATTAAATTTTTAGAAGAAAATCATTAAAGATTGAATAAATTATGGAGTAAAGTTATAAAAATGTTCTTTCTAGATAATTAACCCAAGCTTATCTCAACATATTCGTATATGACACCAAACATTAATATATAGGCCAAGTCTACCTTACTCAAAACATTTAAACTGCATGGCTCTACTTGAATTTACAGTAATAGAGTTCCTAATTATTAATTCAGACCTGTCACTAATATACAAAGGCAAAGTTACAGTACATTTTATAAATACGTGAGACATATTTTCAAGATTATATTATGGAATGGTGTAGAAGAAGACTAAAGTTTCCGAAATGGAGTATAAAAGAACTTGGCAGTTATCAGTTAAAAACAGCAACAACTGGAAAGTATTTTTTGTTCCTTCTTACTAATTTCACTCTGAACAGAGTTGTTAAAATAACTTGTGAATTTTAATTCAAAGATTTCCTCGAAGAAGCAGTAATTATAAGATAGAATCTCTGTTCTCCAGATGTGTAAGGTGGATTCTTCTCTACTTGTTGAAAGTTCCAACCTGTCATTTACAACCACCCCAAAACAACACTTTGGTTTTTTAAATGGGAATTAAGAGATGTGAATCCCATCTTCTATGTAAATTGAAACTTAATAGCAGAAATAAAATGGACTCCTGAGCAATTTCTTAAGGGGCACTCCACATATTTTGAACAATTAATCTTTAAAACCTTTTTTTTTTTTTTGACGAAAGTGCTTTTTAAGCCTTTTCCTTGCCTTTGAGTGGGGGCTCAGTTCACTTGTTCAGAACCCTCCCTCTCTCCAGCACACACGCGTTTTTGGAGTTCATCTCTCCTCCAGGAACTTTCAGTTCCAGTGCAGGCCATTGACCTTGTAAAGGTACCACTAGCTTTACGTTTGGGCTAACAAGGTAACATTAATTATGTTTGAATAGTGACAGAACTACGGGGGAAATAACACCCAGCATCCAAGTGTCCTCTTAGAGTGAACACAAGCATTTATATTCGTATCTTCCATCCCTCCATGAAATGCAGACATTTAACCCATCCCCTGTTTAACCAATTTGAAAGACAAAACAACAAATTACAACTGTGCAGAGAGGGACCAGAATTCTTACTTTTTAAACCTATCCTTGACAGCTGCTACCTAAGGAAATCAACTCTGATATAGAGTAAGAATCAGCAACTCCAATATAAATTACTGTGATTAACTATTAAAACGATTTCTTTCTCATCAGTAATATTGAGTCAGTAAGGTAAGCACAAGTTTAATCTAGCTTCACATTATTCTTTCATCACAAAAGTGATAAAAATTTGATGTGCTTTACTATCTGTTAGATACAGATTTGCAGAGATCTAAGCTGAAGATGACAGTTTATTTGCTCAGAATTTGAAATCAATTATTAACTGTTCATTACAAATTTATCTATTACCAAATTTTGGTCTCTGATAAGTTTTGTAATACTGATCCCTGTAATTATTATTCAGAAGGCGATTTCTGATAAATTTAGACAACATGACTTTTACAGTTGCCGCTCCTGTATACATGAGATGCTGGGTATAACTAATATTTAGTAGCCTTTATATGTCAGACACAGTAGTAATGCCCCATTTATTCTTTGTTGTAATATTCTTCAAAATCTGGCTGGTCTTTTCCTATAAAAACTCTCTTCTTTAAGAATATAGATTGCGTTTTCATATAGGTTTACGTTGCTATTGAAATTTAGTATTTTAAATTCTTTATAAGTTTGAAGGCAGTTGGAGCGCTCTTAGAAGTTAATGTATTGACAAAAGTGGTCCTTGAAAATGCCGTGTTTTCAAAGTTGCACCTTGGTTAGTACTGGGAAAATCGGGAGCTTATTGCTAGGAGCAAGCTGAGGCAAGGTGGAGTGTAAGGCCGGCTGCCCCGGTAGAGATGGGCCCTCTCAGCACGTCTGGCAACTGGGCAAGGTGTGCAAGGGTCCATCGTTAGAGAGCCATTCTTTAACTAGAAACACCAACAGACCTGACTCTTTATTAGAAGGTGGTTCAGAAGGCATTGGAGAACAGCAGATAAAGACTCACCTACCTGAGGTTGGATGGGTTTTCTTGTTGTAAACCACCTCTATGTTGTTATTTTTGGATCTTTTAAAGAATATTTAGTGGGTGTATGCTAGGATCAATGGTGTGCTCGAGGGTAAACCTTGGGCATGTAACAGTGAAGAGATATGACAATGGTGCATAAGAGACTTACAGGGTTTTTTTTTTTCTGTTTGAAGTATGCTTTGAGAGGAGAGGGATGCCAGATCCCTTAGTGTAGATATAGGTCAATAAGAAACACATTTGCTATCCACAGTATTAAAGGATAACTATTAAAGAGTGATTTAGGAACCAAGACAGTTCTGCAAATAAAACCATAACAATCCTCAAAGTCATGATTTAGTTGACATCTTACTGTGTTTTTTATTTTTATTTTTTCAGAAAAAGTTAGCTTTTTTCACTGGAAACATTTCAAATGAGTTGTAACTTCTGATTTTTAGTTGTTAGAATTAATTAAGAAAATCAGATTAACATTACAACAATTTACAAGTTCAATATTTTATTCTATCATATATTTCCTGAAGGTCTAATGTGCGCCAGGTTTTCTGGTTGGTGCTACAGATGAGTAGTTAGTGAATACAAGGGACACAAATCCCCGCCTGTTGCTTATACCGGAATTGCAGGAGTTATTATAGTAATATAGAAATCATTAAATATTCACAAGAATTACTATGGTATGAAGTAAATGATATCTTAAACCAGGATTAGAAGATAAGTTTGGGAGTCCACTGACAATATTTATAACCACATATTTTTAAAAGTTTCGACATTTTCACTTCCTGAGAGTGGAACCTGAAAAGTCTTATTTTGAAAATTTAGAAGTTTTTCTGACGGCTTAAGGAATCAGGGCCTTTAAAAAAACTTCTGAATAACTTCAGTGAACTTTCTTTGAAAGTTTCTTAAATGTAACATTGACTTTATGTGTGGTGGCAGAAGATGGGATCCTATTGATATTTCTACATGTAGTAACTTCTAATGAAATAGCTCATTTTTATCTTCTAGTCCTGATTAACTCCAAGGTAAGTTTTGATCCTATTATGATCAATGAATTTATTGTCCATTTGGTACCCAGCTCCAGGAGTTCCCAACTTCATCCCAGTATTATTTCTTGTTTTTAGAATATATTAATCAGCCTTCATTTGCAGCAGTATAAATAACTTTGCTGAACAAATTAGTATTATATTAAAATTTCAGTTTTTACCCAGGATCATTACTAATTTTTCTTTTTAAAAAAGCATCTCTAAAGCTTTGCAAAACTGTAACTGAGGACATTGTCCATAATGGCAGGGCAAAAGGTTTATTACCTTTGCATTTGCATAGATTTGCATGTGGTGTTTTTTTTTTTTTAAAGAGTTTCCTCCAATTCCCTTTAAATTTGCACTTAGGTGACTAAATTCTTTTACTGACAAGAAATGATTTACTCTCCTCACGAACTAGAATGCTTTATTACGGGGCTATGATAAAGAAAAAGCAGAATCATATTGCCAGTTATAGGAACCATGTTAAATTCCAGATGTCTATAATCATTATTTTCACTCCATTCCTGTATGTAGATTACTTTAATCTTCATTTTAAACTGTCTTTTATTTCACTGTTTTTGGTAATCAGAGATGGTAATTACAATAAATTTTCTGAAGCATTTTTCATATTTTACTTTAAAATTTAGATTTTATCATCTAAATATGCTATTCTAAACATCCTGTATCTGAATTTCACTCTTTAGTTTTCAACCACATTTCTTATGGATTAAAATGAAATACAATTTGAATCTTACCAAGGTATTTTATTATATGATCACACATGTTAAAACACTAAGATAAAGATAACCCAAGCGACTCTTGAGTTGTGAGAGTTTAGGAACAATTCCTACCCCCCGCCCCATGCATTGGACAGAGTTAAGGAATGCACTCCTTTGGTCTCCATTTTTTCCTCATCAGTTCTACCATTAGTGGGTAGCATTTAACTTCCTCTTTATTGGGAGGACATGATTGTATTGACAGGATCGAGCAGGAGATTAGTTCTCTCTGCAGTATATTCTCCTTAGAGGAACACGAACCCTCATTAAGATGGCAAACACTTGAATTACAATTCAGAAGCACCGTATTGCCTGATCAGCTAAAATAAATAACGGGAAGGACCCTCTGGAATACAGGTTTGGCTGTTAAATGGCTGCGAAGATTCACTTCTAATGTCAGTCTTAACCTATACAATGTGATTTAGAGGAAAGAAGCACAGTTCTTTAAGAAAAAAAAAAGTGCCAAGTACATGTGTAATAGTAGTGCATTCCTGACTCCTGGAATGGCGATCTCATGCTAGTCTAAGCAGATAAAATAAAACGGCCCAGAAAGTTAAAAACAAACAAACAAAAACAAAACAAAAACGGAATTCACTTCAGAGCAGCTTCCATAACTTGACCATGTGTGACAGTGTGGCCCCAGGGATTACTGAAACATGATCCCTGGTGGCAGTATGAACACAGGTGTAGAAGAGGGTTACAGTAGCCTTTCGTGAGACTCTGCAAGATTCATGAATGGAGAACCCTTAAGTCTACAGTTCTTTTAAAAACTTTCACACGGCCATATTCAGAAATATTCCAAGTCGTCATTAACCCACCAGGGCACTTGTCTTTAAAATTTAAAAGGAATTATTAATTCAAGAGTTCCTTCCATTCTTTTTGTAGTCCCTGTTTGGATAATTTCAGGTTTCTGTGATGCCTGGAGTTAAATGATTTTTTTTTTTCTGTAGGGCTTATTGCTACTTTTTAGATTTTTTTTGTAAATTTGTTTTACTTTTTCTTTTTTTGAGGGAAATACAATGAATTATCAATGCGTATGAAGGAGAAAAACTTAATTTTTGGTATAATTCTTAGTTGTACTCAGTGATAAATTACATATCTGAAAGTCAGAATGACTTTCTTCCTGTTTGGAAAATACTCACATTACTGTTTATTTCAACAGATGTTCAAAAATAAAGCAAGCATTTTTATAGACCCCTGGTGGAGTACAGAAAAGAGGACTAGTAAAATCCTACATATTTTTATGGAGAATGGCACACATTATGGAATGTATGCAAGATTTTATAACTTGATGAATTTCTTGACATTTTTATACAATAAAGTACCAAATTCTATTATATTAAGCTAAATAAAATTTTATTACCTTTAAATAAACCATGTGTAGATGAAGGAAGGATAATTTGAATCATTGGAAGTCTAAAAGTATAGATCATAACCAGTATTTAACTAACACCATAAATAAAGTAATGATGTAAATCATTAAATAATGGAACTCTCATTTTTTTATTAAATTGACTATATGCTACATATCTATGTCTATATATAGATCATGCACAAAGTTGAAAATATGTGTATATGCATATAGAAATAGGAAGCATTACAGAATCTATGTATGTGTATATATGTTCATCAAATTTAATACTTGAGTGTAACTGCTGTTCTAGAAAAGCAGTGCCTTTAAAACTATTTTTCGTAAGATCTAGGCAGAGAAATTTCCTGCCAAGTAGTACCATCAAATACATATTTTTTAGCTATATTCTGGGTGTTTGTGTTATTGTTTCTTAAAAGAATACTTGTTAGAAATGGTCCTCATAGTCAGCATTGTCTGGCATGTTTGAGAACGTAAGAAAACTGACCTTGATTAAAATTTGATGATTGCATTTCAGCAAACTATTAGTCATCTCATTCCACTGAAATTGTACTGTATCCCCCACCGTGAGACACCAACCTCGTTTTATGTACGTTGGCTACTTTTCTTTTTCTCTGAGCAGTGCTAAGAAGTAATTTATAATAAGATGAGCAATCAAGCCTATTAGATTAATCTGGCAACTTTTCTGAAGTGCAGATAGGTAAATTAAAGCAGTCTGACCCTGCTTATGCTTTTTAACCTAATAAATAACACATGTAATCTGAAAACATTAGTTTTCTGATTATTTTAGTTTATAGTGCATGTCTTAAAAGATACTAAACTGCATCCCATTTAGTTGGTTAAACTATAACCTTCCTTGAAAATATTAAATTATATGAAGCAGATAAGCTTTAAAAACTGATCATATGAAAATCTACATTATAAAAACCTATAGTATTTAGTTATTCAGATCACTTGCTTATAATACACTGAGACAGAAATCTCCTGTGTTAATTTAAATTTAATTTTCTGTTTCTATTATTTATATTTTGCCCTTAAAATGATGTTTTTTTCAAAAACATTTCGTTATCTGACTCCAAAAGTCCCGGGAAGGAACTTTCAGTCGGCCACCAGTTCTGTGTGGTCTGTTTTGAGTCGGACAGGGAGGGCCTGGCTCCCAGTCTGGCTGCAGGACTGCTGCCCCTGAGTCCTCGCCTTGAACTTGAGTTGTCTAAACAAGCAAATGGTGGCAATAACAGAGACCCACAGTATGGCCTGGAGGTCAAATGAAGACATATCAGTGAAATGGTTGGCCTATCCAAAGCATTCAAGAAAGGTTAATTTTGTTGTGAAGAAAATAATATTAGCATGCCTTTTTATCATAACTTTTTTTTTTTTTAAATCCCCTGCGTGCTTGCAGGGACTTTAAAGTTATCCCTAGTAGATGACCTGCCAGACGGGGAGGGGAAGCTATTCAGCTGCTCTTTCTCTGTTATTTTTCTTTTGAATTCCAGAGTCATAACACAGGGTGACATACAATATGTTCATTAGTGAGAAGAGGATTTAGTATGTTGGACGTTACCTGTGGATTCTTGTGTATTTGGTCTGTCTTTAGAAATTATAAATAATAGAACATAAATGAAAAGAGTGAGTTTTCCCCAATTATGTGCATGATCATAACAATCCTTCATCATTGCACCTAGAACTAATAATTAATGATGCTTCATGTCCTTGTTCTTAACAATTTTTGAATATTCAGCATGCTGAGTTTAATACTAGTCATTTATGTTTATGATTGGGACACTAAAACCATTACCTTAGAGTTCATTTTCCCTCCTTCTCAACTATGAAAGCTCCTGTTATCTGGAGGCATGTCTCAGATGCAAACTGCTCTGTAAAATTTGCTTTTTGCTTTCACGCAGGAATTTTCTTAATCTTGCCATACACATGATGTTAACTACACCTCAATTTAGCACTTATTTGATCACCCTGTATTCACCCAGTCAGTACTTACTAAGCAACATTATTTCAGGGACCTTGCTAATTGTATGCAGTTGTCATTAAAATGGGAACAATTCAGTCTAGTTGGGGGCAGGAGAGATATATAGGCAACTAGACAGAATATACAAATAAATACGCAGTGTGATTGTGCTTTAAAAGATGACGTAATGAGATCATAAAGCATGACCACCCAACCTCGGGACATGGCGGAAAGCTTTGTGGAGGAAGTGCCCATCGAGCCTGCAGCAGCGGGATGGGTGAGCTCGCACAGTGAGGGGTCCTAGTAGAGTTAGTGGTTGGGGTAGAGTACGCTGCATATGTAAGGGCCCTGAGGATAAGGAGAAACCGAGATGAATCAGAGGCGGAGAACTCTGACCCAAGTGCGGTTGCCGTTTGCTGATAATGGCAGCGACGTGCACGAAGGGGACAGATGTGGGCCAAGGGTGAAGCAGGGGAAGATAATGTTATGTGTCGTCTTAAAGAGGGTGGATGCTGCTGAGAGAGCAAGAAGCACAGAATCATAAGTGGGGGTGTAAGACCTGGATGTTCAGGTCTAACTTTTTAGTGAGATGATGCTGTAGGACAAAGGACGGATCGGAGAGAGCCAGCGAGGTGTTACAAAGAGCTAATAGGACACTACTGTCGTGACCCTGATGACTAGTAATTCAACATGGTGGCGGTGCTGGGGCACAGAAGGACCCAGTCACCTGAGGTGCGTGTGCGTGGAAAGCGATAGATGGGGCTCCTAGGAGAAAGGATGCATGGACCGTGGGGACTGATGGAGAGGGTAGTAGAAAGCAGGATTTGGGTGAATAAAAGTATCGTTTATGAAATAAGGAAACCGGGCAGAGAAAACAGCTGGAGAACGCTGCTCTGTAGTTGACAGAAGTAGTGGTTTCTGCCTTACACGTGGCCTTCCCAACTTGATTGCAAGTTTCTCAGGACGGAAGCGGTATTTTTAGTGATACCTGTGGTCCATCCCCATCTCAGGACATACGAGGTATCAGAGTACATTGTAGGTAATCAGTGAGATTTACTCTCTTCTTCCAGTCTTCTGTATAGTAGTTCTACCAAGTAGGGATATAAACAACGACTATGTGGAAAAACCAATCAAAATTTACAGTTAAAATATATATTTTAACTTTTGCATCATTTATTTACTTAAACGATGTTATATGTAATAGATATTTACTTCAGAGATGGCTTTTATTCTAGAAAACAATAAAATAATTCCATATATTAGATAACATGATAATAAATACTGTACATTTTAATAGATTCTGGGAATATTATTTACAAATATACTTAGTTTATAATAAAATGATTCTATGATTTATATACCTTAATACAGTAATGTATATTCCAGTCACTTTGTGAGCTAGAGATTTTATTTTGAACATTCAACCTTTTGTGTTTACAAACTTCAGTGTTAGTGATCATGCAGGTTAAGGAGTTATTTTATAAAACAGCGTGGTAGTAGCTGAGGGTCAGGAATTCGGAGAGTGGGTGTGTAATCTTGGGGAAATCTGTCACTTTCTGTTAGAACTTTGTGACATACGGATGCCCATTTATTAATGTCTCATGAATGAGACACAGAGGCATATTTAAATTTTTTAAATATCCTAGAAATAATTTAACTATAATCCTTTTTAAATAATCAGGAAACTTGGTCCCTAATAGGATAATGAAAAAAATACCCACATCTGAGCAAACACCTCCACTCCCACCCACGTTCACAGGTCTGATCCTTCCGTCTGTCTATACAGAGCAGTAGAGAGACGATAGACTCCTCCTCACACGTGGAAGCACAGTGGTTGCTTTATTTCTGTATTCTTAAACCCACAGTTTTATTCCATCCAAGTTTATCTATCTTATGCAAATGACCACCTAAATATCCTTAGCGCATTTGAGAGTATCTTTGTAAAATCAGTAAACAATAACATATACTTAGTATTAAAATCTGGAAATGTCATTAAACGCTCATTGTTGATTTAGAAAGCGTCCAACGTTGTAAACCATTTAAGCAGAAAAGTGAATTCTTGGTCAACACTTCTGACTGTCGTGTGTTGACCTTAATGACCCACCGTTGGACGCTGTCCTGACGAGGCCTTAAGGACACAGGGACTCATTTTTCAGTAAACTCACACAGACACCGAGTGTGAAAGAGAGAGAGCTTAGAACATAGTGGCTCTTGCTGTCGTGGAAGGCACAACCACGACACGCTCAGTTAGAAGGGAGGAGCGTCCTGACCCCCGGACCTGTGGGCACAGACTGGGGGGCTAACCGGCTGCCTGTGTGTTTTGTCCAGGTGTTGAGGCAAGCTGAGAGAATGAGGGCTCTCCCCCCGCGGGGGCAGCATGACATGGTGGAGCAGAGCTGCTGCTGAAGCGTTCTCTCTGATGGCGCTATGGGAGTGGGTAGCCCTGAGTCTGCAGTGCTGGGTTTTAGCCGTCGCCGCTGTGTCCGACCAGCATGCCACAAGCCCCTTCGACTGGCTCCTGTCTGATAAGGGACCCTTCCATCGCTCGCAGGAATACACGGATTTTGTGGACAGAAGTCGACAGGGATTCAGCACACGGTACAAGATATACAGGTACGAGGCAGCGGGCCAGCGGTCCGGAGGTACAATGTCCTTGAAGGTCATGTGTCCATCAGTTTCTCTGAGGGCGAGGTTCAGGTGGGGCAGGGCTGTGGTCTATCTTTCTCACTGTGGTCGTGTGCATGTTATTTAAACGTGTGTGTTGCAGATGCAACGTACTGTTGGGAAACTAGAGACGATGACCACTTGTGCATCATTTCCAAATTCTAGAATGCTACACTGCCTTCAAGGAAATGCCACGTAACTTCCAGGCTGAGTTTATCACTTTAAATAGCCAAAATTTAAAAATGAATTTTCTTGAGTGATGTTTCCTTTCTACTTTATACCATGCTATGTTGCCTTTCTTAGTTTAAATGGAAATGGTATTTTCTATGAGTCACTGAGTTGAGTCAATCCATCTCTTTTTTTTTTTTTAAGCCTGTTAAGTAATTGTACATTGAGAAGCGGAAGGAAATGCAATGGGATAAAAAGAAATAGCAGGTAAATAGGATATGATAGCAAAGGCCAAGAAAGAAGAAGGGACTGAGCTATATGGCCTTTAACTTTTACTGCTCGTTTACATTTAATTCTCAGGGAGTTACACAAAAGGAGTTGCAGACTAAATCCAGCAGATCGCCTGCTCCCCAAGCCCGGTGAATCTATTAAATATCGTACCCGTGGTTGTCTGAGTGGATTAGGCCGGGTGATCTGTGCCTTAAAGAACATTTTATGAAAGTTTTCAGTTTGACTTGTTTCTTAAGGATAGAAGCTTGCAATTCCCAATGATTGGTTTAGCGCTCATGGAAAAGCAAAACTTAGCTTTGTGTTTCTGTGTCTGTGTCCGTGTCATCATGGTGATGTCAGTATTGCATTTTATGGAGTTTATGTGCACCAAGGGGCGCCGCACTTCTGGTCGGTGTGTGGTCTGTACACAGCATTGTGCAGAACGTATACAACCTCTCAGCAAAGCACCTTACAGGAGAGAGTAGGGGCCCTGAACTGTCTCCACAGAGCATCGTGCAGCTATTGACTTGTGTGTCTGTGTGTGCATGTTTTAATAAGAAACCCCTTCGTCCAGGCAGTGAGAGCACCGTCACAAGTCTATAAAAGAGGCTTATTCTAATTTTTAACAAAATGAAATGACAGATGTTGAAGATTACCTTTCTGAAATGCAGCAGGAAGCAGTCAATGCGGGATGGCTCCTGCTATAATCCTGTTTGTGGGTTCAGCCAGCTTTCCTTCACAAATTGTGTGAAGTGACTTGGATTGAAGGTTGTAAGAATGTCTTGCATTTCGCTGCTCTGCAGGACGGTTGTTAACACTGTCAGGAAAACTGAGCATGGCTATGTAGCCCATTGGCACTTCTGTTGGGAAGTCTGAGGTGTTGTCTCCTACATGATTGTTAGGGTTTGGCTTATTGGTTGATTGGTTGTCTTGCACACATGCCTTGGTATGTTTATGCAGGTTCTAGGCTGCAGGAAAGAGACATTAAAATGGTTTGGACTGCCCTAGTGGGAGGTAATGGAAAACAAGGCCTCCAGGTTTGTTTGCAAGGTGCATGTATTCCCCTTCGTGGGACTCTCTGTTCCTAAAGACCTTTGTTAGCCCTAGACTTCTCCTCCTTCCTATGTCTTTTACCTTTGGGACTTGAATAATATTTATGGAAATGGTATGTTTACAAACATTGGAATGAGGTATCTCTGTCCCCTGCTTGGCAGGCTATAACTTCTTATGTGACCTTGGAAACATTGCTTAATGATGCTGTGATCACTGATAGTTACTCTAAAATGAACAATCTCATATATTCAGTGAGGTATTTTTGTCTTGGCCACAGAGATACTTCATTCGTCCAACTAGTATTTCCTTAAATTTCAGAGAACGCTGTCTCCCTATCCATCTAATATAATGGATCTAAGTTCTTCCTGGACAAGTTAAGTTTATTTTTGACATGTTAGAGTATTTCAAATCCAAAGATTAGAACAGCTTTTGTTTGTTTCTACATTTATTTTTAATATTTGTCTTCAAAAAATAATTATGAGCTCTTTCACAAATCTTTCACAAATGCTTGTCCTAAAATACAGAATTTGTGATTATTTAAGATACATAGATGGAAAATCAGTATTTTTTTTTTCTATTTTAAGCATGAGATTTATCATTGTACAAGACCACATGCTTTCCAAAAGTGATGAGCAAAATTCTACTGGTGCCTGTTAGTACTGTCATGAGCTATTCCATGCAGGGTATTGAGTTTACATGGTCTCTAAAAAGCATTAGTTATGAATGTAAAACAGATTAAGCCAAAATAATTAGGTCAAGTCTTTTTCAGTCTTTCTTCATCTGTCTCCTCCTCCAATACCATATTTCCCTTTTCACCTCAAATATAGAACAGCAAGATCATGTAACAACTGAGCATTATTACTAAGATTATAGTTAGGGCTTTAAAAAAATGCCATTTTTTGACAGGGTACATTTTTGTCAACTAGGCTTATATTTATATTTTTAAATTAATGGGTATTGTGAAGTATTTTTTGTTTTTTTCTGAAATTACTTATGACTTAAGAACTGATTATTTTATAAGTAGATCATTGCATTGGAGGACCTAGAGAGAGCCACTAATGCTTAAGTTGTTAGTTGGTTAAATATTGAAAGAGAGGTTTTCAGCCATCTTTCTCTCTTAGTTAAAGCTTGAAAGATAGAACCTATGTACAGGCGTGTTAAGTAAGTGTGCTCACTCTCAGGACGTGGGCTGTGCCCGGGGAAATTCTGTCCACTCTGAAGCATAGCAGAGGTGCACGCTCGGCCCCTTACATCACTGGAGCCTCATGATTGTGGTTATGATGTTCAGGAAGCGCCCTGGGGCCATATGCCACCAGCAAATGTACCATTTCTTCCAGGCTGTGGGAATCCTCATCTTTTTCATAAGGTACAGGAGGTCTGGATGAGGGACTCTCAGTAACCAGAGTTCTCTCAAACCAGGAATGTGAATTCTGAGGTTGTAGAGTGATGATTTTTATTCTCATAAAAGAGGTATTTTATATATGCAAATCTTCAGATTCAGTGATATAAAATGGAAGTGTTGTTGTTTTTCTTTCTGCCTTGACCTCTAACATTCTTTGCTTAACCACATGTGCAAGTGAATCATGAGGAAAATGGTGATGCTTTTCTTATAATCTTTCAAAATAATGATATGCCTTATTAGTGCAATTTCACTTGCTTCCTCAGAGCAAAGTAAAATTTGAGTGAGAATAGGAGACAGTTGAGATAAATGCCGTGCCTTATGGACTTTGTAGTCATGTTCCCAGAAAAAAAAAAAAAAAGAAACTTTAAAAAATGATGTTAAAGAACAAGGTAGCTTACAAAAAGATAAACAAATCTATGGACACTTCATATATTACAAGGATACAATGGAATCTTGTATGGGAAAGGGTGAACTTTTGCATAAACGGTTCTGCCATTTGCATATGTGTATGAGAAAAGCAGAACTAGGACCTCTTCCCCATCCCCTATACATGAATCTACTTTATACGGAATGAGGACCTAACTAGAAAAGTAAAAATTGTCAAGTTTCTACAAGAAAATGCTTTCACGACATTGGGATAGGTAAGGTTTTCTTAAAATACGAGACATTCGTCATCAGAAAAAATACTGACCATTTCAGACACACTAACATAACATGAGTACAACCGCCAGTAACAGTGACTCTCCTAGACAGAACGTCAAGCGACAGAAACATGACACAGGAGAAACTCACCCGTAGTACGACTCTACCATACCAAGTTCACAAATATGTGAAACTAATTCTGTTGTTCAGGGATGTATAACTACAGACGATTGTAAGTCCAAAAAAACAAAAACGAGTGACTAAAAAGCCAAGATGGTCGTGTATGTTATGAGGAAGGGAGAAGGATGGGATTTTTAGGGAAAAATATGGGGGGGATTTCTAAGTAATGACAATGCTCACTTTCTTACTGAGCGGTTGTCACACTGGCATTCCTTAGACTTTAAATAGTTATTTTAGACACTTATTCATACAGACTTTATACTTCACAATATAAAAATTTAAAAAAGTATATTATGTTAGCTTTGACCTGAAAGACTGAAATCCTCAAATTAAATAGATTAATTAATCACTTTAATTATTTCTGAACTCAATATTTATATGCAAGTACAAAACCTTCTTGAATTTAATAGAAATGTTTAATTATATGAGGACTAGATGCCTCATTATATTTTAGCATCTACACATACATCCATGGACAACAACAATATTTTTGTTGTTGTTTACAAAGATCTTCTGTATTTTTATATGTGATTTTTACTTTAGTTTTCCATTGACGGTATTATTTTATCAATTTCAAAAAGCTAACATTCAGAGATTTTAAACAGTATGCCTTCAAACAGCAGACTAGCATTGAAAAAATTATTAAAATCCATATTTTAAAATTTCAATTCAATGACCATTTTAACACAATCAAAAAACAAAACAACAAAAACAAAAGCCCCCATAGATGACTGAACATATCTTTGGAATTAAATATTCTGATATTTTAAAAAACAAATGATCATACCATTCTTCTGTGTTTCTTTGTTCGCATGTATAATTAATCAATTTTGCTCAGTAATGTTAAAATATAATTCTTGAAAGAGACAATGTTTAATATGAAAGATAGTGACTAAGTTTAAATCACCTGGGTTTATAAACTCCAATGATGTAAATAAATACTTAAAAGGGCCTCGTTAAAGACTGATTAAAACCTTTAAAAAATTAAGCAGGAGTCAAAATATATGTTTATTTAAATTCTGGGAGTTGATAGAAATTAAAGCAAATGTGGTTAATTCATCTGTCTTCATTCTGGCTTTTGCAGAAGTCACAAATATGTTAAAAAATAATATCTTGGAATCTCATGTTATACTGTTCATGCATACTCACACATAATTTTTATAACTTTTTCCCCACCACTTCAATTCTTTCTAATTTCTTATGTTACACTGAAGAGGCTGTAGTGAGAAGGAAGCCATTTTTCCTAGTTGGTTGATTTTCTATAAATTGTCCCATTAGTTTGCTAACACACCTTACTGTGTAATGATAAATTAAGAGCATTCTAGGTAGTGATTTTATACATAAACAACCTAAATTTTAATCAAATGCATTTATTCAACAACTCCATTTAGTCATATCTCTAATTTTGAAATTAAACCATTTAATAAATTTAAATTTTTAATTTTAATTCACATTCAAATATGAATTCATACTTTAAATGTCCTTTAGTTGACATTGGAAAAATTACAGAATAGAAAAGTTAATTCAAGTGTTTAGGAATTATAACCAACTTTCAGAAAAGCCAGTTCTTAATGGGGATTATGTATAATCTCATGATTATATGTACAAGACATGCTCTGTAACAATTAACAGAATTTGTAAGTAATAATTTTTAGTCTAACAGTGCATTCATGTTTGTGGCCATTAAAATGAAAAAATGAATAAGACTACAAGTCCACACAATTAGTTACAGAAAAGAAAATAACAATTATGATTTTTTGGCATTCAAACAAATAATTTATTTGATTATTTTTCTGTCTCTGGTTCCATCTTATCAAGCATTCTAATTCTCCACTGTCATTATCTCTGTGGTCTTCTTCCAAATACAATTACCAAAATTGCCAGTACTGTTTACTTTTGTTGCAAGTATTCTGGGGGTTTTGAGTTGCTAATGTTTTTTATTGAGCATTATTCCAAAAATGCAAAGTTTAAAAGTAGAGGAAAAAAATTAAGTAATAAAACTCCTTCAGGGCTTTTCTTGGCTTTTTTGTTTTTTTTGAGCACGTGTGCATTGTGTATATTTAAATGGACTTTGGTGAAAAAAATAAGTCATTTGCATTATAGTTCTTATTGTAAGGAATAGAAGGTCCTAAAATAACATGTATTATGTCTTTTGTGCTTTAATATAAAATAATTAAAGTAATTTCTATGTAATTACAATAAATTGTTTCAACTTTTAAATATGAGTCATAAGATTAAGATTAGGATATTAGCTCTTTTATTTTGAAAATCAGGTAATATAAATAATACTAAAAGATTAGACCCTCACCTTCAAATTGTACTTTCTGAAGTTAAAGCTGAAATTTATGCTGAGTACTTATAGTTTATAATATAATTTACTTATTTAAAGTAGCAACTTTATACATTTTTGAGATTACTTTTTCTATAAATGCTGATTTTTTTTGTCATCCTTAATTGGAATCATAATTATATAATATGTCATAGGATATAGGAATTATCCATAAAATTCATTCTATCTAGAGAAGAAACTTATATGAATTACCGTATTTTTCCATGTATAAGATTATACTTTTGTCTAAAATTGTTAGACCAAAAATTGAGGGTCATCTTATACACAGGACTAACCAGTTGGTATTGATTTCTTAGTGTTGGGTTAGAAAAGTAGGGGTTGTCTTATACTTGGGGACATCTACACAGAAAAATACAGCAATTAGTAATATTTATCCATGAAGTTTGCCTCAATCTGAAGTGATCTATGACAGTTCATACTGGTTGGAAAATAGTACACAGAGGATATTTAGATAATTCTTAATTTCTTTTTCATCTATTTCTCTAAATAATCCAGGCAATATAAAGGCAATATAAAAAGTATACTATTTAGTAAATCAACAAATTTAGGAAAATATTAATAAACTTTTATTTTAAGTCTAAAAGCTAATAACCTTGATTATGGGCAAAGGAGAAAATTGTAATCTCTGGCTACTATGAAAGGATTATTGAAGATTCTCTGAGTGGTTTTATTGATAGTGAAGAAAGAGAAGCTTCTACAATATTTGAAAGTAGTTCACTTATGTACAAGTTATTGTTAAGGTACCAATACCTCACATCCTCAAAGTATACACGAGGTTGGACAATTAATTTCACAAACTCATCCTAGGAAAACTGCTACACACCTCATTACTAAATGTCACTGCAGTCACCTTCAAATTACTCCCCTTGGGAAGCTGTGCACCGACGCCAGCATTTAGTCCACCCTTCGAAGCAGTTTTAGAATTCTTCTGGAATGGCCATCAGAGCTTGGCAAGGTTATGACACCTCACCGAGTTTTTTGTATAGTGCTGCCAGTGTTACATGCATAGCGGCAAGTTTGCGAACTTAATTGTCAAATTTTGGGCATGACAACAGCTCTGATGGCCATTCCAGAAAAAGAGTTCCAAAATCGCTTTGAAGGGTAGACTAGACGCCTCCCAAGGGGAGGACTTCAAAGGTGACCGTAGTGATATTCGGCAATGAGTTATGTAGCACTTTTTCTAGGATGAGTTCATGACATAATTGTTCAAACTCCACCTTGTATATATCCTGCTGACATACTTGTATGATTACTTTTTGTGTCTGTCTTCACCTTTTTTAGTATCTTTCTCTCTTTTCCGTGTGTGTGTGTGTGTGTGTGTGTGTGTGTGTGGGCTACCTGTTCTCTTCCTTTGTGACACAGTTGACAAGTGACAAAAAGAAGGGCTTTACCATGCATGTGCATGTCCTTTCTCTAGCAGACATTTCCCTGGCTGCTCACTCAAATAGATATTAGCAGTTAACTAATTAAACCACCTCTCTGTCAGCCTCACATTAGCAAAGGCTCTGGTTTGCTGTGGCCTCATGTACTGACTGTCTTATCTTAAAGAAACACATGACTGTTATCCTAAAACATAATAGAAAATTAGATTTAAATAAACAAACCAATGAAAATGTATAAGGTGTTTGTTCACAAAATGTAATCTTCCAAACATTAGCCAGTGTAGGAAAAGTAACAGTCATCACTAAATTCATCACACGTAAGAATACTTTCCATGTTTATTATTTAATTGTCTTTTCATAAGTAAAGCTTTTTTTTTTAACATAAAATAAAAAATTCTAAGGGTTGAACATGATTCATCTACTCAAGGTATAGATATTTAACTCATGCTATCTCGTCCCCAACTATTAATGTAATATCACTGTCAGGTGATCATCAACCCTTTCTTTAAATGTTTCACATGCTTGAGAACTCACCTGGTCCGAAGGTAAGTGAATCCACCTTTATACTAATTTGACTGCTAGAAATACCTTCCTTAAAGAGCCAGGATTTGTGAGGTGGCATCTTCTAGCAACTGCACCAGTTCTGCTCTTCGTTATACATTCACATCCTAGCATTCAGGCCCGCCTGTCACCTTCTATGTTCTAGAAAGGATATTTTGGTCCTACCTCAGGCTCTCTGTATGGCACGGGTTTGACTCTCCTACTACTCTGAGTGCTGCATGTGTGTCCATATCTCATTGAATGTAACATAAACATATTTGTGGCCCATTTGGCCCATCTGTGAAGATGATAGTAAGAAGTGGTCTCCCTAAAATGTGATACTGGGACTGAGATTTGAAACGGGAACTTGTGCCATCCAGAGGCTGCAGGAAAGAGTATCCCAGGAAGAAGGGATTAGACTCGCTCATCAGAGAAGGACCTCGAAGACCAGTGATGTGGTGTTAGACCAGGGTAGAGGGAGACTCAGAAGCTAGATCCAAGGGGCCTTGGATACCAGAGTTAAGTTCAGGAGTTACTCTCAATGCAAGGAGAGATCATTGAAAGTTTATAATCAGACTACAGTGAGTCGGCCTGATTTACTTTTTAAAAGATCACTGGGTGCTGTGGAGACAATGGATTAGAGACCAAATAACAGTAGAAACAAGGAGAGCAGCTGTGGGATTTACAGTAGTCTAATGAAGATGAGATGAAGACGTGGACCAGGAGAGTAACAGGGTAAAATCAAATTTCTCCACTCCTTCAGTTCTAATTTGGACAGCATCCCCACTTCTCCATCCATTAGGCAAGATCCTGTTACTAACAAAGCAGCATGTTCGAAAAAGTCCATTAGGCTGTATCTCCTCTTTCTAATACATTTGATTTGATTATTATCCATGCTTATTAAATGGGCCTTCTAAAGTGTGCATTCATCACAAAAATTAAAAGCAAACATAAACTGTGTTCATAAATTGATTAACACAAACAAGTCCCAAATACCAGATGTGATCATTACTGGGAATTGGCCCATTTCAGCTTTTGGAAAGTTCCTGCTAAACTCCAGCATTTCCATTCTTTTCCTTATCCTCATGGCGAGTGCAGGAATTGCATGGATGGGTTCAAGAAGACCTTGTCTGGGAAGCGTGTGCGCGCACACGAGCCCACACATGCACGTGCGCACACGTGCACGCATGCACACACGCGCGCACATAAACACGCGCACACACGCACACACGCGCACGCACGCACGTGCACACACGCACACACACACGCGCGCACACAAACACGCACGCACGCACATGCACGCACACGCACGGGCTCCTGCTTCTGATTAGCCCTGTAGAGGCAGATGCTCTCTAGCTAACCCTTCAATCCCACCTCTACAACGGGCATTGGTGTCGCGAGCCCAAGTAGGTCGTTTTTTACCTCATTTACCCAGCGTCAGCCCTCCTTCATTGTGGAATCACAGACCCGAACGCACATCTGGACCCCTGGAAGACGGTGGATAATTGTTCAAAGTGTTTTCACTTTTTGTGTGTGGCACGGACTTTGGATATCTCCAATTTTGAACGACCTGGAGGGTGAGCAGACTACCTTTAATTCACAACTTGTCAGGTGCATGTTATGGTTCTTAAAGTGTTTTATTTTGGAAATAGGAGAACTACGTCTCTCAATGGCAGTTGAATACTTCATTGTTTCCAACCGTAGTAAAATTCCTTGTCTTCAATATTATATTTAAGATGTAATCTGTGAACATTAAGTAGAAAGCTGTGGTTAGTGGGGCATAGCCTGACTCGTATGTGATGGAGAACAGTAATAAGGTACAGGTACAAGGGTTCTGTTTCCTGGGAAATTACTGGGATTTACTTGTTTCCGACTTGCATTTTTGATTATCCAGTGCATCACTCTTTCCATTTGAGTGTGTATTGGTGTATGAATGAACATGTTTTTCCCTGTTTTCTCCTATTACTTTTGGTACATTCACCTTAATAGCATTTTTCTTTTATACTATTATAAAAAAGAGTGTTCATTAGGGCTCATGGGTTGATGTGCAAGTTATTGTTTATCAATGCTTTCAACAAGGCAGATAAACCTCTGAGTGACATTCCAGAAGAAAATACATAATATTGTAGATTAATATTCAATTAATTTGCATGATCTGATAAAAAAAACACAGTTATGCAGTAGGAAACTTTTCAACGGAAATGGTTTATTTGTAAAGTTGAAGAGGATGACTGCCTTCATTTTTCCATAAGATTTATTTTCATTGAGAATGCTCATCTTTTTCAGTTTAACAATTCATTAAAATTATTATTTTTCAGCAAGAAGTGACAATATTTCCAAAATGAGATTTCTGTATGACATAATCTCCAAGGTTACAAATAAATATTTGAGTGCAATCTATGCACATAGTATACATCAAATGCATTTAAAATCTATTAATTCAGCAATAGCCACACTAAATGTATTATTTAAACACAATTTTCATTAAAATTTCAGAAATATTTTTAAGTTAATAATTTCATGAAAATTCAGAAATGTAATGTATTTTTAGACATAGCTACTCAAACTAACATGCTAGCCTGACGAATAATACATACATCATCTATTACCCATTTCCTGAGACCTTCTAAGTAATTACCACATTATCCCATAGTTCTATCAGATACATTACTCAGGAATGAGCTTTAGGAGAAAAAAAGATCGTGTATCGTGTAAGGTTGTCACCTGAACACGATAAACCTATCTGAGTGGTTTACAGCACCATTTATTTGATTTCTTAGAAATTATACGGTGGGTTTCATCTGCTTCATTTTCTCGGTTGCTTTCAGCAGTGAGAACCAAACAATTAAATTCTCTGCTTCATAAAGTTAAATGATGGCTTTTTGTCAGTATCTCACCATTGCACACTGAGAAGAAAATGTATGCCCTCACCACTTTTGTATCTGGTGATCTTTAAATGCCACTGAGAATTGGAAACGATTCCTTATAATGGTGGAAATTGCAACATCTCACTGAGAGATACTCACATATACCATTAAAATTTATATTTAATTACAGAGTTGAGCAATGAGGTTCCGACCTCATCCCTAATCCTGTCCCCCCTTTCCTGAAAATCAGTACCCTTTGACCTCTATCATTTGGAATAGGCGCACTCAGCCCCTTGTGTAAATCTTAGTTCGCTTGAAAGAAATGTAGATGGCTTCAGCCCCACACTGTAGGACTGAGACTTCTCCCCCAATGTGTTGCTAGTTCAGCTTGAATTACACGTATACAGGGTGCTAAAAAATGTACACACATTTTAAGAAAGGAAAAAAATCATATTAAAATTGTAATACTTGACATATACTGACAACAAAAGATGAATACCAGTCATGTTTGACTTCTGCGATTACAAGAGGTGCTCACAGTGGTGACCATCAGTGTTTATGTGGCACATAGATAGCATCGCTTAACATGTGTGTACATGTTTTTGGCACCCCAGTATTTCGTTCCGGTAAATGGGATTCTATCTTGTTTCTAAGAGTAAGTGATAACCTGGACAGCAGTCCTAGTCCTTGGCGTCTGTCGTGGTCTTTCTTCTGTTTGAATCACAGCATTAATATTTCTCTCCTCCATTCTTCAATCTGACTGCCAGTAAAGTGACTCCTGCAGAGCAGAACGGATAGACTTGAGATGTTTGAAAGGCTTTTCTCTCCATGGTTCTCCCAACCTCTGATAGAAGTCAAATTTGAAGTAAACATCTATATTAGGTAATTGATGCTGACATCATTATAGGAAACAGAGAAGATGTCAGGCCAAAGTGAGGCCAGGATTTATTAGAAATGTTCCCAAACCTTTTAAACTATAGGAAGTATCTACAGATATAAAAGATTTCTGGAATCTTCTGTATCAAGAGTTATGTTGTAGCTGTTATGTTCCTTAAGTATATCTTTAAGATTATGAAAGTATATGCTACTAACATAGCCATTAGAAAAAGAACCAGGTAGACATAGTTAATATTAACTATAAGGTTATTAGGTAAATTGTTATAATTAAAATATATATACGAGATTAAGGAAACAAATCCAAATAGTACAAAATAGAACAAAAGGATATATAATGAAAAGTATGTATCCATCCTACTGTTGAATTTCAATACATTGGTTTTCAATTATTTATTAGAGGCAACCAAGTTTCAGTATATAGAAATCTACCACTCTTTTTAGTGGTTACATAGTCCTTACTTATGTGAAAATACAATTTAGGCAGCCATTCCTCTAGTGTTGCCACTCAACTTCTTTATGCTATATACTGAAATGAAATGTATCTGCATATATGTGTTTGTCTACGTACATAAACATATTCATAGAACAGATGTTTAGGTGGCATTGCTAAATGAGAAGCTATATGCATTTAAAATCTTGATATGCTTCCAATGGCCTCACAGGCTAGCCTGACACCTCAGTGTTTCAGTTTGTCTTCATCATGAGGAAGCTTAAGGATCTCACATTTTCTTTTCTTGAAACCTGTCTATTCATGACTTTTCACTCTTCCCAGTCTTTGGGCATCTTGCATGTTTAAAGAAGTGAAGGTGATACTGTAGAATCAAAGGTAATGTTTCCAAAAATGGTAAGAAAAAAATTGTAGAAAGAAGTATTTCAAGAAAAATTCATAGAGAGGAAAGTAGATTGGGTATTTTGTCCTCTCACTCTTGACACAATCTACTGTGTTTAACTCAAAAGTGATCTGTAATTAGCAAGTCCAATAACTCTTCTCGCCTTTGTGACAGTGTGGGTATAGCTAAGTAGCCTAATAAATAAAAAGCGTGGCCTAGGTGTGAATTACAGTCTTGCCACTTCAGTAACTCGCAACCTTGACCAAGTCACTAAAAGTTGCTAATTGTCTGTATCATCGTCCAGTACATATGCACTTTTAGAACCCTCAGATTATATTGTACTACTAAGGAAATGCCTACTTCTTCATTTTTGAAGCTGCACATTATGCATGTCAACGTACAACTGCAGAACATGTTAGCATTGCTGATACTGTCTATGCCAATGAATTTAAATTTTTGCTGATTAAAAATAAAGCACCAGGCTTTTATTATTTATTGGCTTTTCATGAAAGTCAGATTCATTGGCTTCCTGTTGAAATAAATACTGTTGGAGAGGAAGATTTTATTGCAATGATTTTGGTTGAGCCATTTACCTTTCAGAAAGGCACAAATCAACATGGTTTGGGTCTAATGGCTATTGATTGGGAAATAAGTCTAGCAAGTATAGTTCTTTAAAGGTCAAGCAGAGGTTTTGCCCGCTTAGCTGTGGTACAGATTGCATGTTGCCTAAGCCCCTTTTCTTGGGATCCATTTTATTTTATTTGGCATAAGTTCACTTTTTCAGGACAAGGGGTGAAACGTTACCCTTTTTTCATAATGTGCACAATTACCTTGTTAAGTGTGCTGCTGCTGGCTCATAGTAGAAGGGAGTAGTTGCTTCTGCACGTTAAAAATGTTCATTTCTTTGAACCAAGGAATGGGGCACTCGCTTCCTTAGCTCTGGCACGTGGTCAGCTGTCTCCATTGTTGAAATAAATTGGTCACTGGAGATTGAAGATGGGGAAGCAGTGTTCATTTATTTTTAGAAGCCGTGTTATGCTTATGTTAAGGCAGTCTCTATGTATTCGCCAGCATTTGTCTGTTAAGTTTTACGTCATTGGTGTCGCGTGGAAATTGTTAAATTGTTTCTGTCTGCAAGCATAGATCTCTTTTCTATTCATCCAAGGGACTTGAGGGTAACGTGTCCTAGAGCACCTCTAATTCATAGGTTTTATGTTCTTTTTCTGTCCTTCAAGCTATCATCTTACTTCTCATTATTTTAAATTGTTTTTTCATTCTTTTTGAAGATAACTTTCTCACTGTTTTCCTCTATGCATTGCTATGGTTATTGGAAGTGTCCGTTCTGGTTGAGTTTGCCTTCAATCTGATTAGTATTTTATTATTGCAGTTCTAGTTCCCTTGAAGTTCCTCCTTTATCTCCTCCATCTTTCCCTTAATCACATCTGTTTTCCCCTTCTGGCTTCCTCACCTCCTGAGTGTGTTCTTTTTAGAGGGACTCACCACCTTACGTATTTCTGTGCATACCATTGGTACAGTTCTGAAATTTGCTTGTGATGTTAGCAAGGGACACCCGTTCTGAAGATGACTTTCGGAAGCTAACATCCCTGAGATGCCTAGATTTCATTTTCTTTGATGGGTGGTATTTTTTAGAGCTGTTCTGTGGTTTTTATGTGACCTAATCTTCACACTCTAAAAAGACTCTGCTGACAGGTATTTCTATGGTACGCTCTGTTGCCATTGCTGTCTCGCAGGTACAGCAGAAAGGCACTGTGTTAGGCAGGATTTTTAGAACAAAGTTTCTATCAGGCATTTCTTCGTGGTGTGCAGTTGGGATGTTCTACTCAGCCATTGCATGGTTCCTTGACCACCTGTGTTAAGAGTCTGTATGAATCACTAAAGTCCCTATAATCATGTAAATTCTAGCAATATTGATCCCCTACTCTTCCGGACAATATTGCCGTTTGTAAAAAGGCTGTGCTTCCATTTTAACGTGTCCCTCTGCCAACATCAGGTTGTTTCCCGACACTTGCAAACTGTGGATGGACATGAAAAGACCCAGCAGGGGAAGTAGTAATACTTACAATTCTGAGAGACTGGAAAGCGGTAATCGTTGATACAGTTTATGCTGGCCTTGATACTGTGTACCAGCACATTTGAGAACTGATACAGAAGAATTTAGAGTAAAGGTTAAGACTCAACACTTTTATACATATACAAGTTACCTTCATAGAAAGAGGCAGAAATTTTTTTTTTAAATTTGTAATAAGTTGAAGTAAATCCAAAAATAGATTGCACCTATACTGACTTAAAAAGAATCCTGTGTACAAAGCTCTTACCAACTAAGGAATTGAATGTAATTTAATGTCCATGATGTAGCATATCTATGAGAGAACAGTTTGTGGCAACCCTGGAGTATGTTAACACAAACTTACTTCACATTGTTCAAAATTGGGTAACATAGGTTGTAAAATTATAAATTCCTGTTGAGAGAAAAATAAAAGCTGCCATAATAATAATAATAATAATAATAATAATAATAATAATAATAAATGAACCCTGATGTCTGCACTGATGACAGGAGGTCTGCATGTCCATGTGCCTTTTTCCATGGGGGTAGAAAAGTCGAGAAAAATGTGTTAAGTCAAAAGTTTGGCAGAGTAATTCGTGAATGGAAAAATATCAAAAGACAATATTTTATTTTTTGTAATGATTTAATCTTGAAAATGTTTTAAATTATGCCCTTGGATACATAAATAGAGTATAAAGTATAAGTTAAAAAGCTCAGCAATAATTTTTGTCAAAATGCCAAGTATGTAAAGCTACAATAATCTTCATGTGGTGAGAATAACTCCTCTATCTGCTGTAGTTCATGACCTCTATGGAGGTGAAATTTATACTACTATGTGAATACATTTTAAATATTTGTCATGTTTGGTCAGTACCTGTTCTCTGACTTTGTGTAAATAAACAGAGAATTCAGGTTGATCTAGTGTCTGGGCTGCCTTGGGAAGACTGCTCAGGCCTGAGGTATAGAAATGTGGGATACAATTTCATCGTCGTCGATGAATCGGGGAAACACGTAGACGTGAAAGGGAAACACTCAGCTTCAGGACTAGAGAGGCAGACCCCGCTGCAAGAATCTGGAAGAACACCTAATGGCACCCAGATGTGGGGCGCCGGCCTCAGGTGCAGAAACGGACCTAACTCATGGCCAGCAGCTCGTGTGAAAAAGTGGTACGAAGGGTCAGAGGTCTAGAAAATTCCTCCCATCCCTTCAAATGAGAACGACCAACAGGGCTCGCTGCCTGCCTGGGCCACAAATGAAAATTGATCACTCTTCAAACATCAGGTTAAGAAACTAGTATTTCACATATCACTTTTAATACACAAAATAGTAAGTTGAATAAAACAGGGTAATAGTAATAGCCTAGCATTTTAACTTTCTCTATAAAATGTATGAATGTTTACAAATGATAGATGTCAAATGAAGATATTTTTAAATGTGAAAAAGCCATTTAATTCAGCCAAAAATTGCAAACCAAAAGTAAATCCTTAACCCTAAAAAATACTCTACATCCTCATTAGTTTTTGAATGAGGTTCAAGATTTTAAATTCAATTCCCCCATCTCACTACCCAAAAATCTGCTTTTTCGTTCTTATTTCTGGAAACCAGCTTAGAATGTATTATATTTATATGTGTGGAGGGATAAATCACTTATAAATGCTAGGAATCCTGCAGCTGCTCTGGTTATAATATGTTTCTAGTTACCTATCATATCAGAGAATATTTATAATGAATCTACAGCATATGTCCTGAATGTGTCAGTTCTCATGTTGACTTTTCCTGCTGCAGGTGTCATTTTTCATTGACAGTTACGTTTATGATTTTTGAAGGCTTAAATAATAATATAGGATCTAATTTTCTAATTTTTTTCTGGGAGTCATGGAGAATCTGAACTTTCTAAAAAATCACGGCCATTAATCCAGAAGCACATAACAGTCTATCAAAAGTAAAAATACAGCCTTACCTCAAATTCCTATGTTATTTATCCAGTGAGTTTCTTATGCAGCCGATCCTTTGGGTTCAGCCACGCTTGACTCTCAAATGTCTTGTACTCATTGTAAGTGTCAAGGTTCTGCTCAGAAATTTTCTCCTTATGGCATCATTACAGACTGCTTTCCAATGGTTGTGACCCATTATTTTTATATGAACAACAACATCACATAAAACATTATAACTCTAGCCAGTTCTCCTAAGATTTTTGAAAATAAAATTTAAAAAAAATTACTCAACCATTTTTAAAAATCACAAAACTGTTGCCTTGAGTTTTGATAGTCACTAGGTAGTATGAAGTCTACACGGAACAAAATGATATTTATTGACATGATCACATGTGACTAATTTCATGAAATGGAGCTAAAATTCGTATCAGAGAATCAACAACTTTTGAAATATATCTTGTTACCATGCTTAGCATGATGATAGACTCTCCTTTAGTTTGACACACACACACACACACACACACACACACACACACACACACGCACACACGCACATATATATATTATGTGTATATATATGTATATACATATGTAGTGATACATTTCTACAAAAGATTGAATAAAATAATGTAGAAATTCACTTCCAATATCATTTTAAATATTACATATTTAAGAGTTCATAAGTCATAGGTGGACTAAAGAATCTGCTAAAAGCCAGGCTTTCTCTAAAAGACTAGTTACCCTTTATATCACTTCAGATAGTAATAAGAAATAAAAAATCTTGTTCAAGTACCCACTCCTATTCTCGTGACTAGGCAGGCTACACAACCTTATAACAATTCAACTGCATCTAAGTACACAAAATAAGATATCTGTGATTCAAAAAGATAGGTTAATTATTGGGAATGCATATGAAAAACTAATGATTAGGAAATTACTAGATCACAGCATGAATATTTTTATTTCTAATTGCAGTTATGTTGGTGTAAAGGTGCAATTATGAGCAGAGTAGCTAGTACCAAGATGATATTTGTGCCATGCTAAGTGAGATCCATGCAACTATAACGTTTGCTAAAGTCGTAAGGGCAGGAAACTAACATCCCTGCACTCGAGAGGTTTCACCGAACAAGCTTGTTCTGACCTCTTTCTGGAAACTATAAAATAGAAACCTTTAGATGGTGGAAGGGCTGAAATCCCACTGGAAGTACCATCTTTTGCTAACATCCTAGTTCAGGCATGGCAATCTATAAAATTTCAGCTATTTTTGCTGAATCTTTGAGTAAGATCACTGATGTAACCTGAATAAGCGATAAGATTTGTGATGTTTCACTTTTAAAGAATAATAACATTTTTGCTCAAGATGGTGGTTTGATGACATATTCTGTGGTTGGAGGACTAAACTTGCCATTTTTCTAAACATAAATTTGTCAAAACCTAACACTTCATTGACATGATGTGGTTGGTCACTTCGCGCGTTAACTAGAAATATCTAGCACTGAAACTGAGACCATTCTAGAAAATGTGAAATTTTTTAGTGATAAAAAAAATTGGTCAATGTGGTTAATTCAGGGTGACACATTGAATGATTGTTGAACATTTGATTTTAGTCTGCTCTTATGATGAAGGTGAAAAGTCTGATCTAACTGCATTTACTACCAAAGTTTTTCATTTTCCCTTTGGGTAGTCAGTTACTGCATTCTTCCAAGTTCTGACAGCCTCTAACCTTTCCACACACATCTTAGACCCCTGATCAGGGTATATGTTCACAGATGGTGACACAAACACTCTTGAGTGAGTGTGATACGTTGAGACTATTGGAGACATAATGGTGGCCAAATGATTGACAGAAGATGTCAACTTGAGAGACTGGAGAATTCTTAGAGCAGCTGTGTCCATTGTTACTTCAAGACACTACCACATGCTCCTTCTTGAATAGCTTTCCTTGTTCAGACATTACCACCTGCAGAACCATCTGTGTGCTTATTGAATCTTATTTAAGATTCATATAGATATATTCATGATAAAAATCTACTTTGGCCCCCAAATTTGGTTTGCTTGCAAACATATTACACCAACACAGCTGATATTTGTTAAGCTTCTCAAAAGAAACAACTTATTTTAAAAGAAAGAATGCTTTCAAGTGACATTTGTATACTGACTTGGAAATATTTTTTCTAAATAGGCAAGTTTTCTTTTTTCTTGTAATCAGCATTGACCTGTACAGTAGTATTTTGTATTAAATGTTTGATTTTTTGTGTGTGACCATTGGTCTCTTTCTTAGGAACTTGAAATATGTGTTTGTGTGTGTGTGTGGGAATGTATATAATGTGTATACATGGAAGACTAGGAAAGCTAAAGAGAAAATGCATTTAAAAACTGAGGGGATTGCCATCTTTGTTCACTTAGCATCAGCTATCAAAACGTGGTACAAAATAATTCTGCATATTATGTAATTTCAAATATCCATTCATTCTAATATAATAATTTTAGAACAAAGTTTAGATGGAACACTCATAGGATGGGTACTTGTATTAATCATCTTCAAACTCAATCATAAATATTGCTAAACAAATTTTATGGTAGTTATGACCAATGATTTAAATTTAAAATTCATATAAATTTTATATTTTATCCCAGTGGAGTAAAAATAATCCAAAGAAACATACTGGATTTAGTTTTCTTAGTTCTATTTAATGAGAAATTGGTGAACATTTAATGACTGAATTTTTGTTTTTGAAAATCGATTTCAGAGTTCTGAGATTAATTTTTCTAAATATAATGCTGTCAAAACATTTCTTTCTTCATTTTCCCTTGTGGTTACAAGGAACTCATGCAATTAGAGTTTTCTAATATTTGAAGTTCTTAGATGAACTAAGCAAGTTCAAGCTTACAAGTGGGTACTTACATGGAAAATATAGAAGAATTATAATTTTCCATGAAAATTATTTAATATTAGGGACAATTATACTTCAGAAAGTGATTTGTATCCCAAAAGAATTCGTGTGGTTTAATATTCCCTAGCTAAAGTGAACTCTCAGAGGTACATTCTCAATAAGGGGTCCCTCATGCTTGATTTGGGCTGGACAGCCAGAGAGTACGTCAAGGGCACCATTAAAAAAAAAATCATAGCTGGGTGTGGGGTGACACCCGGAGGCTGACCTCGTATTGGGTTTGAGGCCCACGGGTTAGAGCAGCCCAGGTGACGTGGGCAGGCGGAGGCAGGTGAGAGCCACATGGGGGCGCACAAGAGCCTTGACTCCGTTGCGGTGCCTGTTCACATGGCCTCTGAGGGCTGCTCCTCCAGGCCTTCCTCTGCCCTTCTCCACCCACGTCCAGTCAAAGATGGCGTTCTGCAACCAGTAAAGGTCAGTTTTTCTGTTGTACTGTTTTTCTTTTCTGCAGACCTTTGTTATTAACAAAAGCAGAGATGTGCTTGTATTTAATTTCAGGAGAAATTATACCCCAAAGCATTTATTTTTCGAAGTTTCAAAATCGGCTAGTTGTATTCAAAGGAGCGTGTGCAAAGATGCTCCCCATCATTCATTATGAGGAAAATGCAGTTCAAAACTACAATGAGATATTACCTCACACCTGTTAGGATGACTCATCTGAACTAAAAAAAACAAAAAACAAAAAACAAGCATTGGTGAACTTGTGGAAAAATTTTAGAAGCCTTGTACATTGTTGCTGGAAATGTGAAATGGTACAGCAGCTATTAATGTTAGAAAGAGTGTAAAGATTTCTCAAAAAAATTAAAAATAGCACTGCGATTAGGTCCAGTAAGTTCCTGTCAGAAAATTCTGATCGGCCCCAGGCTTTCACAAACTTCTCTGGACACATACTCCATTCCAAGTCTTTCATATATTATGCTCATGTGTCTATATTCCATTTCTGCTTTTGCAATTTAGTTCAAATACATGCCAGGTTCATTCTCAAACACACACAATGTGCAGCGTACTCTTACGGGGGCAGCAGTTATGCCTGGAATAAATAGAAATTTCCTCTCTCATTCTGCTCCTGGGCTATGGAATTCGTACGGGTGGAAGTGTGTTGTTAGCACACAGGACGCTTGCCGGGTTTAAGTCAACTGGACGTACATCACAGCAAGCTGCATGCATTCCAGTTCCTATCAAAGCCGTATCAGGGTCTTGAAAAAGAAGTGAGGGAAAGACCACACTAAAATGCATTCCATTTCGTATCACCTTCGATTGAGACTCACCCAGGTCCTTGTGCCTCTTGCAGTGGGAAGAAAACACAGGCTTGGCAGAGACAGTAAGATAACGAGATCTGTGTTGAGTGTGTCCGACGTGGTCCACAGCACAGTAAAGGATGCCGATGGGTAGCTGATGCTGTGAAACCTTTGATACTGGTTTTCCTGATTTCCGGGTAAGACGGAAGTAGCCAATGTAGAGCACTCATTCCTCAGAACTAAGTGGTCGACCTGAATTTAAAACCAATATTCTACATGTTCACTGCTGAGACTGCCTGGTATGAACACCTCACAGTTTTACAGTACTTATTATGAGAATTTATACTCTACAAAGTCCTGGTGACGTCTACGAGGGTTACTCCGAGCAAACTGTTGGCTTTGTCTGAGGGAGACGAGGACTTGGAAGTCAAATTTATAATGAACATATTAATAAATGGACAAAGTCAGGCTGTCTCAGTACCATGAATCACTAGGTGTTGGTTGAATGTTACTAGGCCCCTGACCCCACTAGGTATCATGATGAAGAGGACACATTGCATGGCTGACTAGTCCTTAGTTTTGTTATAACCTGAATATATTTGGGTTATATTTGTTACTTGTTTATGTTTCTTATACAGTTAGGGCAGCACATGGTAGGGAAGCACAGGATGATTGCAAATGACATCCCCAGATCCACCCTGGACATTCAGAAAGCTTAAATTAAAAAGCAAAGTAATATTAACTCTGTGGTTTTGCTTTACTTCCAAGTATTCTCTCTCGGGTGATTTCTTTTCTGCACTTGGAGCTCAGTCCTCGGATTGAGTCTTTCTCGTCCAGGGATGCCTCACTGATGTATATGGTAACCCTCCACCCTGCCTCGTCTGTGACCCTGCAGTGTTGTTAGAGCTCAACACGGTCCATGGTGATTCGTGCTAAAAAGTGATGCACCTGTCTACGGTTCTTGGGAAATAGTTCTTTTTACAACAAGCTAAGAAAAGGTGGTATTATCAGTCCTAAAATTCAGGAACTGGTGATGCAAGGCGTGGATTGCCTTTTTATCCGCTTTGATGAATTGAAGACCAAACGCTTCCGTTTTGGTTCATTTGTTTACACATTTGTTTTTCTGTATTAGAAACATGCTGAGTAATTTCTGTGCAGAGTTTTAAAAAGCCTTTAGGGGCTTTATGGTTGTTGTTTCATGGCAATCATTCAGCTGTAAATTTTTAGACTCAAACTGGAAAAAATTTTGTAAAACTCCCATTCTAAGTAGTAAAATCATTGCTGTTGAGAGAAATACATGAGAACATCCAGAAAGAAACTTAGCCTTAATGATATATAAATGCCACCATGAAAACGATGTGTATTATTAGGTAAGACACTTAATCTTTGTGAGCCTTAATTTGCTCACCCATAAAATTGGGTTAAGAATTTATCGTCCTTGGCAAAATCTCACAGGGCTTTTGAAGGGCTAAATGACATAATGTGTATGGAAGAGCCAGGAAAACTATGAAGTGCTTTATAAATTTGAGGCGATATAACCATTACCCATCTTTTACTAACGATTCCCTTTTCCTCCTTGGTTAACATGGTTCTGTCTTTGTTGCCAGACAAGTGTGAAGACATTTTCAGGAACTGGCATTCTTCTCCAAGCAGAGGAAGTAAATATGTTAATAAAGAGCAACATGTTTTAGGAACTTGTGAGCATCTGTAACTTTATTAAGGAAACACAACCCCATCTTTTTTAGCATGGCTCCATTTGTCTATCAAACAAAATTATTCTAGAAGTGTTGAATTTTAGCCCTGGGCCGTAGGACTTACTCAGCTGATTTACTTCTCTTTCCTTAGCACTAACTTTTCATATGTATCAGATTGCGCTATGGCATAATATAGTTCTTAATTTGGCTTTGCTGTGGATTTGCAAATACCAAACCATAGAGAGACTGCAAAACGGCCAGTGATGTGATTTAAAGAGCATGGATTGTGGGGTTGAGAGTCAGGGCTCAATTTTAATTTGTACACTTTCTTCTGCTCAGACGTGGTCATTTGTGAAATTACGTGGAGTAATTATTATTTCCCCTGAGGACTTTTTGGAGGATTAAATGAGATAGGGTAGGCATTTTATCTAGCACACTGTAGGTTCTAAATGGATTCAGATACATTTCACGGCACCCTCTTAAGCTCTGCTTAAAATACACATCGCTTTCTAAGCCAGCGGCTTCTCCCTTCAGTTTTCACTCTGGCACGGAAACACTTACTGGATTGCCTATGGGGATGGCAACGTAGTTTCAAAATCAGTATGCGTAGTGATGAGGAGGGTTACAGTAAAGAAAATGACTCTTAACTATCCAGGGAATTTGAAGGAAGTGAACTCCAAAATGTGGGAGAAACTCAGTTCTTCTCAGTTTATCATCTACAGAAGCACCCTTTAGTTCTCAGTTCCCTTTAGAAAGTGCACTTCTTGTCCACACGCGGGTCCCTTTAACATGTTGATTAATTCCTCATGTGGTTAGTAAGTCATTCGTCTATCCAGTCAGTGAAAATCTCAGCGCACCCTGTTCTGAGCTAGGCCGTGAGGGCGGGGGCGTCATTTGGCTCCTGCGGCATTAGTAGCCTGAAGGTCACGTGATGTGGGCTTCTCCAGTCTCCAGGCCTGGTTTTCTCAGATGCTTGACTGGACTAGGGCTCTTTCCATCCTGTTCGACCCGGGGGGTGTGAAGCTGCTGTGGCTTTGCCATTAGAATTTAAGTGATCTACCAGCAGGACTGAATGGATTAATGAATAGAAATGTACTAAATCTTCCCAATGTAGTCCCAGTATCCTGCTTTTACTCCTATCAAGGTAGACAATGAGCTGTCCATGTCATTTCTTCAGGGGCCAATACAATAGTGAGCATGTTTCAAATAATTTAAATATATAATTTGTTGGTTCAGATGATTATGTTTTCAGGACAGTATAAAACATGTTTTAATAATACAGAAAAAGAAATTTAGTCTTATCAAACACATGTAAACACACCTTTCAAGAAGTCATGGGAGAAAAGTGCACCTTAATTCATTGTGAATATAATGCCTTTTCTTTGTTCATTTGGTTTGGTTTGGTTTTTAGTAGAGGCTTCACATTTTTCCATTTGTCCTGATTTATAAAGTGGTCCAACCTGATCACTCAGCTTTATGTGTGCCCTGTTGAACTTGAAGCTGATTCTGGTTTTCTAGTAAGTTCAGCGTCATCGTATGAACCTCGGGCTTGTGCACCTGTTCTCTGAACAGACTGGGGTGTTTTATGGACACAGCCCCTCCCCTTGGAGACACCTTCCAAGACATGTTCCCATAGAGTCTGAAAGGGTTTTTTAAGAAGTAAATTGGATTTCTAAAATTAATCGTGGTGATTAAGTATAGAGATGATGTAAGTAATTTTAATTTACAATAAGAAGGAGCTATTGCAGACCATTAACATTTCAATGTTCACATGTCTAAAGCGTCTTCCAATTGATGAATATATGAATATATTAATTGCATATATTTCTGTAATTTTTAAAATGGCCTATAATTTCACAAATGAAATTTTAATCAACTATGTAATTTTTAAATATAAAAATGTATTACTCCAGTTTTTAAGTTATACTCCCTTTTGAGGAAAAAAATATAATGTAGAAATTGCACTTCACTGTCATACATACGACTGTACCTATCTACATCTCTGCCATCAGTGTTCATTTAAGAATGGCTCATGTGGAGTTATTCTTGACTGTGACTCTTCTATGGATGATTGTGATCATCTGTTTTGACTGCCAACTACTAGATTTAGTTGTGCCCATCAGACAAATAAAAAAGCAGATATGCTTCCTGAAAGGGAACCACTGCTGCTCCTTCCTCTGCTCACACCACAGCCCTTCAGACAGCAAATGTGTTCTTCCCACACCCACCAAACGTCCACCTCTCTGGACACCAGTTCAGGCCCAGCAGTTCAGTGATGATGCTAACTGCCTGATGTTTATTTATGCAGGTGCTGTAGGTTAAGGGCCCAGTCCCACAGGCCTGTCCCATTTCAGATGCCAGTTGCAGGTACTGGGTCCCCAGGATCCCCGCACTTTGCTGACTTGGCTGAAAATGGGATGTCCCATGATTCCCTGTCCCGTTGAGTAATTTGTGGTAATGGCTCTCAGCAATCAGGGAAGTAGTTATGTTCACCAGATGATTATAAAGAATATAATAAAGGATACAGATGAACAGCGAGAATGGGAAAGGTCCAGAAGCATCCAAGCCTGGATTCACCCTTCTCCCCACACACGGATACACTCACTGAGCGAGAAGCTCTCTTGAGTTCTGTAGTTTGTGGATTTTTATGGAGGCTTTATCAGTAGGCTTGGTCACTTATCTCAGTCACCAGCCCCTCACCCCTCGCCCCTCTCCAGAGGAAGGGGTGGCCTGAAACTTCCAAGCTTCTAATCATGGTGTGATCTTTCTGGTGACTCAGCCCCTTTTCATCGACACACCAAGTCATTTTATTAGAACAGGAGATGCTCCTACAGTAACCCAGGAAACCCCAAGAGGTTTAGGAGCTCTGTGTCAGGAACTGGAATCAGAGACCAACTATTACAACAAAAGATGTTCCTCGCACCCCTATCACTCAGGAGACTATGAGGGTCTTAGGAGCTCCTTGTTGGGTACCAGGAGCAGAGACCAATACGTAGTTCTTATTATTTCATACCTACTGTAATTTAATGAAGTATTTCTTTTTATCCAGTGAAGAAAAGTAATGTTTATGGATTAAAAATGTAGACAACACGAATTTAAATTGTGATTTAAAAGAGAATGGCATTAACCCTACCAGACCTGAGGCCCTGAACCTAACTGTCCCCTATACCTGGGCTCCTGAGCATTAAAGAGAAAAAACCCACATGATATAGAAAAATGTTAGTTACATGCAAAAAAAAAATGTTAGTTACATGGTTAGAAAAAGATGGAACTTGGAGATATTGTAGAAAATAGGTCTACCTTTCATTTTTTTCACGTACTAGGCAAAGTACCGAAAATTAGGTACAGCGGTCTGGTAGGGTTAAAATTAATGATAATTTATAAAAGTAAAAATGTGTTTAAAATATATAGCATTGTTTTGACAACTGCGTGCACATGTATAAACTGTTGCATTTGGTCCGATAGAACTGATGGGTCTTTTTTATTAGTTTGGATACATTAGACTATATAATTAAGAGAACTCTTGACTCAGAAGTGGTTCATATTAATGCTTCAGACTTTAATGGGCTTGAGGATGTCTTGGAGACCTTGTTCAGCCTATGCACATCCACAGCATCACTCAACGTTTCTGATCCAGTAGGTCTAGGATGTGACCCAGAGTTGGCATTTTTTGCAGTCTCCCAGCTAAAAGGAGTCCAGGGACCCCCTTGAAAAGACCTGACTTAAACACAAGGACATCTTAAACAGTCTGCAGGCCGGGCACACTCCAAGACACACCTGAGCCCCAAGTTTGTTTTTCCTTGTGTTTCTCTTCTTTGCATGACACCAGCACATGTTGGATTGTCCTCTGGCCAGCTTCTGTCGGGGCCACAAAAAGCCTCCTTGTCCACCTGAGCGCAAGAGAGAGTGCTCCCCCAAAATCATGAAACGTAAGCTTTTGTTGGGCCTGATTGTTCCGACGGTGGTCAGGCTCTTAACTCTGAACAAATAGTGACTGCCAGGGAATTGCATGGTCTTCTGCACCAATGGCATTGCCAGGGGGTCAGAGTGACCTTGCCTGATGTGTACTAATCAGAACCCACTGATGGAGGTGTGGGTAAGGCCTGCTTTTCAGAGGCACAGGGACTGTACTGAACAGGATGCACAACTGAACCAAGTCCGTGTTCTGTCACGTTGGTGGAGAGAAGCAATGGGGCAAAGCCACGAGCAAACCCTATTAACCACGTTCACGTTCTGACCAAGATGTGCCTATTGCAAAACGGTCCATAAAACATGGAAGAAAACAGACGTGACCAATCACATCTAATTGATTGGTGAAATAACTCGTGGGTTAAAGGTATCAGGTAGTTTAGGATTTTCATTGTACTAAACTTTCATTTTCACTGTTGTTTAAATGCACTATAGACCTAGTAACATTTTTTTCCTTTACTGCATTAATTAAGCAGGAGAGTTGATTTTGCCTTACTTCAATCATTTTTGAAAACCTAAATTATTTTGAGGTTGTCCTGTGTTCTTTCAAAATTAATTTATATGACATACACATTTCTAATTCAACCTGCGTAAGTCATAGTTCTTTAATCTCACTGATAATCTTTAAAGATTATTTTCAGATCTGAAACCATAGGAATCTCTAACACTATGATAAGTTGGAGGTTGGCTACAAATTCAGATAAGCAAAATATTCTTTTCAGCTCTGTCTTCTGTCACATCAGATGTTTTCATTAAACCCTCACATGGATTTGAAATGTCTTCACCCGGTTTATCTCACATCTCAACCTTTCAAGATTTAGATGTCAGCATGCCAGGGAGTCAATAACTGCTTGTTATCTGAGTTCGTGGGTAGGTGGTGCAGAAGGGTGCGGAGAGGGTGCTGGGCGTCAGGAGCCGGGGATTGAACGTGACCAGGCTGCTGTCATGACTGGGGGGTGTGTATTTGTTCTATTTAAATAAACGTGATGCTCAGAGTATTCATCCGTAAGACAGGGAACAGATGAGTATAAATGATCTCAGATATGCTTTATGGTTCTAGAAGTGACATGACCTTAATTGTGGATTTTGCTCTGTGTCCAAGATCATCGAAGAAAGTGACTTCCAGATTAGGTACACAGGCCAGGAGGGGAGGTTTTCATAGTCGCAGAGTCTAGGAATCTTACCTGGGTAGCAGGTAGTCTGTTGGGTTCAGTACATGATACTCCACACAGGGAACTACCGCGTGGTATGTCCTGCTTTTTCGGTTCCCCTGGTACCTGTGTGTGTACCCAGAGACTGGTTATGAACGGAAGAGTGTCACATCCCTATTAAAAATTTTCTATCTATAGAACCCCTGGGAAGTTCTAAATGAGAACTATTTATTGTACCTTATGAAGATAGACTTCAATTCTGTGTCCAAATAGTGTGTCACTTTCATTTTTAGCTTGGAGCCATTGTAATACGATGAAGAGACACGTAGGTTCACAAATTAGCTCCCCTGGGAAGATTGTCTATTTTTAGTTGGGGCCTTTAGTAACTCAAAAAAAAAAAAAAATCCAAATTTTTTGGAAGTATTTTCTATCCTTTCTCAGGCACTATGGTGTTTTCTGTTAATTATTTGTTTGGATGAGTGGATATTTGTTTTTCATGTGAGTATTTTTAATTAACAATATTAGATGAATCATCTTGATTCACACACAGTATGTCTTAAGAGTGTTTCAGAATTTAGCTGATAGCTGAGTGTTTCCTCTGTTATACTCAAAAGGCATCAAACAAGAAAAATGAAGACAGCTCTCTGTCCACAAAGAAATTAGTCATCCCTGGAGGTGGAAACAGACATAAAAACAGCCAACACCGCGATCTGCCCAGTGATGGCTCACGACTACTCTTTATGTTGTAAGAGACGTATCTGGGGACAGGCACTGGGTCGTCTGTCATATCACGAGGTCTCCTTGGAAGAGTTCAGTTTTGAAGGTAATTTCCATAGGTACGTGAGAAAATACAAAGGCACAAGGAGAAGGAGACAACATTCTGTTTATGACTATATGATCATCTTAATTTCTTCAACCATTATCACAAGATTACTAATACCTGCACCTCAGAAGTGTGAAATTAAGATAAGATGTAGACATAAAACACTGTACTTAGCATATAGTAGGTGCTTGAGAAATGCGAACTATTTTTTTCTGTTTGTACTTAGTATACTTCAGGAAATTAATAGAAGCAATGTTCTTTTAAGTAAAGCTATGCTGCTGAGGTAGCTTCTTTATTAATATGAATTAAATCTCTTTTTCTCTCTATCTCTGTATGTTTACTGAAAAGATGAGTTTATAAACCAAGAGTTAAATTCTTAGCTCAAGGAATGAATGAACCAACCAGGAAGTTAACTTCGTCTTGTAGATAGGTTTACATGAGAATGAAGTTCTCCAACTCCGGTTTGCCTAAGAATCGCTTGGGTTTAAAAATAGTACCGATTTTGGTACCCTGTTCACAGGGGAGGGGTGTGGATTTTTATTGTGTGTCCGAGGGGATTCTGGTACAGGTGCTCAGTGGGCAGTACTTAGAGAAAGAATGGGCTTTGTATCATTTTTAGCCCAAAGTTTTGCAGCAATAGGAACGTGAAACATTGTATGTCTATGATAGAGTGTTTCAAGGTTGACATTCAGTACGGTAATAGCCAAGAACTGGGCTCTCAAGCATCACTCAATACAGATTTAAAACTGTGCATTCATTATTTTTTTTCAGCATCATATTTAGTACATAAGATAGAGTCACCTGTTAGAAGTAAACCCCCTGTGAAATGAGCTCATCTTTTCTGCCATTCATAACTTACTGTCACCACTCCTATTAATTTGGGTGTTCATAGTGGATTGTGTGTGTCTCAACGATGTTAATCAGATATGGATTATGAGTGAAGGTTTTACAGAGAGATTATTTCCTTTACATACATACATACATATATGGTCCCTCCAGCCCTTCATCCCTGAAGGAAATTGCACGGCCTCTTTGTGGTGAAGGACACATACTTATGTTGATCTAATGGATCATTAATTGTAGCATAATTTGGCTAAGCTCCAGGATTGTATTGCATATCACAAAGAAAAAAATATGTGACTTTTGGGTTTTTTTATGTGATAGTCAAAAAATGACAGGATCATTGATAGAAATATTTCAAAATTAAGTCAAATGTTAGTATTTTTGGGGTGTGTGTGGCTTTAAAAAATACTTCTTTAAACATATGTCCCAGGTAAATAAAGTCTTCACCAAAATAAAAATCTTCAGTGGGCAGAATATTTATCCTGTAGTGTAGAGTCATTTCAGCAAAATTTGACCTAATCTTAGATTCATTTTCTTTTTTTTTTTGGAAAAAGATTGTGGAAATCATACCATACAAAAAAGAATGACTCAGAAAATATAGTCAATTATTTTTATGTATAATTATTCACATATTATAATGTTATTTGCCTCTTTTTCATGAGACAGTTTTTCTTAGTAAATTATAGAGAATTATAATAATTAAATTTGCTTAATTAAATTACTGACACAGATAATTAATTATAGCCTTAATTCTATCTTTATAGTCAGCCCCCTGAAGGATATTTAGTTGTGTTCCAAACTTGCTGACCCTGGGAGTACAGCATTTGGATACTCACTAGATCAGGGCGTTGCACTGGGTCCTCGGTGCAGAGGACTAGGAGACAGCATGATGGACGGGAAAGGTTCACAACTGTCCTTTCCACCTGGGGGCTGGGGGAGAGTTAAGGGTGGAGTAAATAACGTTTGTGACGCCCACCTGCAGGTACAGGGAGGTGGGGAGGGAGAGGACGAGAATCATCACGATGGTTACAGAGAAGGTGGGAGGACAGCAGCCATGGCGATGCACGTCCCCGGGTCCTGGCGAGGCTGCACGCCTGGCAGAGCGCACCATGTATGACCAATTCCAGAATGACACGGTGACTTGCTCCTGGTAGATCATGCTTAGAGAGATGAAACTGGGCATCTTCTGGGTCCCCCACGGCTTGTAGGTGGTACATAATGAACCCCAGAGACCCACTGGCTCAGAATCACGACAAGGCCGAAATGGATCTGCACTTGGCATCCAGTGGTGGAAGGAAGGACCGTGTCCTCCAGGGAAAAGTCACAGGGCCCTCTGAATGTTAGTCCGCCGTGGCTTCCATGACAGCCACTGCTCCCTGGACCCTCCTCTGTCTGCCACTTGGTGGTTATTAAAGTCGCACTTCTCCTTCGTCTCGGAGAAAGGTTAAAAAACTGGAGGTGAAAACGTGCCGTCTGCAGAGCCAGGAGGTTCCCCTCGAGGGAAATGTGACATCATGAAAGGACTGTAGTTAGCCGACCTGATAGCCGTTTAGCTGTTCCTTCCCCCCCACTCCCACCCCCTCCCCATCCCCGGCCTAGCAGGCAGGGACACCTGAGACGACACGATCGGTTCAGTATTAATGTAGAAATCAACTGCATTGATACTGGATCACTACAAACATCACAGTGTGCTTTGATTTTATAACATCTAGTCCACTAAAAGTATTATGTACAAACCTTCCTTAGCGCTTTTACTAAATCTCCACTTCAAAAATAACACGTTCTAAACATGCAACAGAGGCATCTCTTCAGAATGGTGCAATTCCACGTGTTTCCAGAAGGCAGGAGATATTTCGGGGCCTGGCTAAGTATTACCCCACCATTTAATCCTGTAATTTAGGTGAATATCCATGGAGTATATTTCCTAAGTATATGAATCTTTGTATAAAAGAAATATTAAATAAACATAGATGACATGGAAATGGTATACTTTAATAGTGACCACAGAATATAGTATTTAAAAAAAAAGAAAGAAGAAATACGGTTAGCAAAGTACAGTTTCTTCTTACCTTGAAGTAAATTGCATTTCCTCATCTTTACTGTGTTTCAGTAGAGTAACACCTATGATAGTTTAACTACCTAATTTAACAGAAGACTAGGGGCCCTAGATTCCTGTTTTAAGTATGCTGATTCAAGAAACCAGCATGGTTTGCAATAATAGAAATTAGAAGATTTTGCTTTTTTTTTTTTTTTTTTGGCATGCACATATGCATATTCTCTATAGAAAAGAGAATTAGTAATTTGAAAAAGAGTACAAGGAACACATACGTTGCCAGCTGAAATCAGTGTTATGGGAAATAATGACATTTTAATTGTGCTACTCCCTTTAATAATTCCATTTTTATTAAAAAAGAAAATTATATTTTGTTCTCAGGACTCATTAAATACTCCATAATAATGAGACTAAATAATGGTAAGTAAAGAGACAGGGAAACATTTTAAAGTATTATAAAATGTTACAGAAGTGAAAGGCTTGACACTTTTATAATCATGTACATGTTGCCTGGTTTAATTTGCGTCTTTGAATCAAGCTCCAAGTTAATTATGATGGGAAATTTTCCTACAATAGTTAAGTTACCTAACAGATAAGAAATTCAGAATACAACAGAATTGATGTTAAATATTTTGATGGATTAATGTTGAATTTAAAAGAATGAAATACTTGCTATTTAGTAATTTCTCAAACAAAATAGTATTTTTAATGCAGAGGGAAATTTTAAAATAAAATACTTAAACTGTGTTTCCTCTATTTCCCTGTTTCCTTGGCTTAGCTCTAGGGCACGGGGATACATTAAAACACTTCTGAAATCTGAAATTCTGCAGCGAGTGCACAAAATTAGCCATAACATTCCAGTTTTGCATAATCAAATGCAAATTTTAGCGACCATTTTCAGAGTAATACATGCACTCAAGGTTTTTCAACATGCTTTTAGATTTAATAGTTTGGAGATGGGAGCTATATATAAAAAATTAATCTAAAGTATATTTTGAATTTCTCCTTTAAGTACATGATTTTATTAGGTAATTAGCAAGGAGTACAGAAAGATGTGATTTTTTTAATGTCTGAAGTTTTCTGATGTCTATTGCTGTATTAAAAAATATTAATATATATGTATATTAAGAACCTGCTGCTTTCCTTGCATAGTACTTACATGAATCACAGAAACGGATTCTGTATATACTTTAAATCATCGTGTGTTTGATGGAAAGCGTGTTGATGTATCAGCAAGGTTTTGTGCTGAGCCCAGAAAGAGTACAAACAGCGTGCTGTTCGCGGAGCTGCTCCGGTGCCTTTGTCCCGGTGGACTGCCTGCTTTCCCCTGCGCCCCGGTCTTCCCTTAGTGTCTCTCGTAGAATTGCAGGCAAGTCAGAAGGCCGTGACCAGTAAGTTGGCGTACGTAATGCCCATTCCTGTCCTGGTAAGAGAACGGTGTAATCATCCGGGCCCTTTGGGGCACACACTACGTGTGTGCATATGCATATAAATGCATATACACATATGAATACCTATAAATACATTTACTATTTAATGCATATACGATATTTGCTGGAGTCCCTCAGTTAACATTTAGGTAAGATTACAAATAAAACAAAATTGTAATCATGCGCTAAATATCATATTCTCCTCATTTTATCATTAAAGAGGTTTTGGCTACTGAAAAGTCTCCTTAGATCCTTGGCGAAGCACTCTTCATATGGACAAGTTTTTATTCAGATATGTTCCATTCCCAATCTTGTCATTTATGCCTGGTGATCATTGCAAAGAAAGTGGAATAAGTAAGAGTATAGCAAAAAATTCTAATTCAACCCAACAAAAGCACTTCATTGAATTAGTATCATTTCTAAGACCATATACAATTTAAAAACAAAAAACATTACATTAAAGGAAGTCTTAATTACTTTGTTTCTCTGATCCCCAAATTATTTTTTTCCTTTTCTATTTTTTTTCCCCCCTGAGAATTGAGATTTCTTTTCCTCCAATGCACCCAGGTATTTAATAGAATGGTAATGGAATGAGGTATGGATCTACTGAGGATGGAGGGCTTAAATTTTTCTTTTTTACCCTGACAAAATATAGCAAAGGTGGACGTGGAAGGATACGTGCATTACTGTAAGTTGGGGAGTATCTTTCTTTTTCTTTTAAGAAACTTTTAATTTGGGAAGGATCTAAAGTGACCTTTCCAGAAAATTCCCTATCGACGTGGCAATATCGTCTCACAGAAGAGGCACACTGCTTGGGAAGCTGGGTTGTGCCACGTTGGAACTGGATAACCTTGGTTGAGTTACCTCCATTGTTTTAATCTCAGTTTCATTCCATCCGTCAATTGTAAATAATATTAGTATCGCAGGTGGTCGTCAGAATGAAATGACGTAAGATCTATGTATACCACTTAGCTTCTGGCCCTATGGTAAGGCAACTGAACATGTTAGATATTACTGTTATTATCAATATTATTGCCATTATTTTAGCTGTTGCAGTCCATTTGGCATTATTTTAAATATTTTATTACTTTAATCTCATGTTTATATTATAAAAGAGGACATGCAGATCACAATATAATTTTAAAACCTATTTTAAGAGGAATATTAATTATCTGGCACAGAAACATTTTTGAAGTTAATCTCCAAAAGCGTATTTTTAATTACCAAGTTTAGGGTGTTTGATCAAGCTAATCCCTTGTTTCATTTTTAACTTCATACCGTCTTCTGCTGTGCTAACCAAGGGAAATGGTAACGCATCAAAAACTAGGGTTACACACACACACCACCATTCCCAGTAAAATATTGTGGACCTGAAGGGGATGGCTTATGAAAGCTAATTAGTAGTGTCTGTCCATCTTCAGGTATTTGTGTGAAGTGAGGAGGTTAACTGTCTTTCATGCGTAAAGGAGTGGGCAAGGCACGCATACTTTTTTGGTCTCTATCATTGACCTCAATAATCCGGTAAACTGTTCTGTAACATCAGTGGATTCAATTTAGCTTACAGTGTAATTGCAACTGAGTCATCTCCCACCTGTAGATCACCGCAGGAAGCCCGAGCTCCTGCAGGAAAAGTGCCTAAAAAGCACATTACAGTGCCCTACACTCCCTGAGAAACCTGTAAGCTTTTACAGATGTTGGTTTGGTCTTTCAAGATTCAATTTCAAAAGAGCGATTTCAAAGTCTATTGCTCTGGATGGGAATAACTTCTGTGTGTGTTCTAATAGTTAATCCAGAGAGATTCCTGCCATGGTAAGTTTCTGTCATAAGACCAGTAACATAAATGCTCTTTCTAATTCAACTTCAGATGCTACTCATACTGTGTATAGACTAGCATTTATGTATCAACAAATGGAGCCCAACATGCATTTTATAAAGTGTTACCATCTGCCACAGGCTCTACTCTGATGCACCATGAAGTTTTCGAAAGGAGCAATCCACACTTTCTTCCATCCCCAAGCTGGTTGAAGAGTGTTTTTGTTTTGGTTTGTTCCCTGTCTCTATCAGAACGTTTATCATTGTATAAACATGCCGTTACTCCTGTCAGTTAGCAAGAGTAATGGAAGACTCTCATTTCTCTGTACTTCTGGAAAGTAGGACTCATCCAAAAAACTTACAAACACTTCATTTTTAATCCTTCCCGCTTTTTCCTCGTGCCCACCTCGGTTAGAGTTCTGCTCAACATGCCCACCACTTGGCGCCTATTGTTATAAAGATGCCCACGAATTCCTGCAAAAATCAATGTCAACTGTACATTTCAGTCCTAATAATACCTATTTTCATTTCTTGAAGACTTATTAATGCTTTAAAGAAGAGAAAATGATCAAGTGTGCCAAACTATATGAAGGATTTAAGCTTTTATTTTTCCAAAAGAGAGGCATCTATCTATGTCTACCAGATCATGAAATGCAGGACTTCACACCAGTATGACGTCCTCTGTGATTTCCCCTGTAAATCGCCTTCCGGGCACGTTCCCCATTTGCTTAGCTTAAGCCTTGGGTGTCTGAGATCCTGTATCACTTAATTGCAAGGGAACATAATGGTGTCCGTTCATTAAAATTTATTCTTGGAAGTTGAAAAATAACTTTTTTCTTAGATTCATGAGCCATATGGTATATGGCTGGATATTTGATCAGAATCAGTATTCTGTTAAGAAAAAGACATGGGGATAGAGGGAATGGACAGTAGGCGTGATCACTACAAGTAGTTGTAGATGCCTTTTCCCATTGTGTCGTCTATGAGGGCTGTCTGGGAAGTACCCAGCCACACACTGTGGAAATGGAGGCATTTATGGCGGGCTGCTTTTCCGGACAGCCCTCGTACGAGCATGTCCAATCTTGGCCTTTAATAGAAATTCATAGCTAATAAAAATGTAATGAAATATTTATCACAATACATGCATTTTGATTACATTAGTTCATGTTTTCCTCTTCGTTTTGTACTGAACAGAATTTTGCCTGGTCCACAATAGTCTTTCTGCCTAGAATGTTCTTCTTGCATCACTTTGCCTTATTGCCACTCTGTATATCAAAGCATTCATTTATTACTTATTTAAGCAATCATTAAGCATCTATTTCTGTGCCTAATACTTTGCTTACCTCAACAAAAAGGCAAGGACCTGCCTAGCGCCTCACTTCAGGGCAGCCTCTCCAGCTGCCCCCGGCACATAATCCCGCAGCATCTGCGTATCTTTATAGCACAGTTAGGGTTCAGATGATGAATTTTCTCATTAGACCTTAAGCATCATGACTATGACTTCTTACTCTATCATTAGTACCTACTTGCATTAGCCTCTTCAGGCTATTGTAACAAATTACCACAAACTGGGTGGCATAAAACAATTGGAACGTGTTAACTCACAGTCCTGGAGGCCGGAAGGCTCAAATCAAGGTGTCGGTAGGGGCACGCTCTCTCTGCGGGCCCTGGGGGCGGACCTCTGCATGGCTCTTCAGAATTTCAGGTGGTTACTGGCAATCGTTGGCATTCCGTGGTTTGTAGATGCGTTACTCTGTCATCCCATGCTGTTTCCCTGTATGTCTTTGGGTCTAATCTCCTTTCCTTATGAGGAATACCAACCATTGGCATTACTCTAATCTGGTATGACCTCATTTCCAAAGATGCCATTTCTAAATAAGGTCAGATTCGTAGGTACAGGGTGCTAGGGCTTGGACACATATTTTTAGAAGGCATAATTCACACTACTACCTTATAGTGCCTGGAACATAGAGGAGCTCATAAAATATTGTTGACTGACAAATTGAGTGACTCTCTCCCACCATCGACAATGAAGTGTATAGTAATGTTTCCAAGAACCTGAAATATTAGATTTTATAAATGGATGGTAATTTATAATTCATGGCAACTCAGAAGGAGTTTCTTCATGGCTTATGCTATGTTCTTTCGGCCTTTTTTATGTGTGTATTTATGATAAGAATTTATTACTTTGGGAATGGTTTATTTTTACTAGTTGGTCAGCTCTTAGTATAATAATTAAATGCATAATTATATATGTGCATCAACAATGTACATATATATGTGTAAGCAGAGTTTTTATTTGTTTGTTTGTTTTTTAAGTTCTACACTATTGTTTTGAGAACCAATTGAAGTAAAGCAAAGGCCATACTAAGGAGTTGAGTCTGTTACATTTATCCAGGTGAGAGATGAAGGTGATTTGGACCAAGGTAACAATAGTCTTGTAGATGGTGACAAGTGGCCAGTTCATGCACACAATTAAAGATGTTGATGAAGTGGAGGTAAAGTGAGAAAGACAAAGTCATCAAGATGACACTAGATGGCTTTGTTTAAGCAATAGCAATGAGGAAGTTGTCATTTATTTAGAAGAGGAAGAAAAACACAAATTTAGCTTTGGATTCATTGAGTTATAGAGGTATTAGATTTCCAAGTAAAGATACCCAGAGGCTAGTTAAACATTGCAGCATCAAGTTAGGGAAGACACCCAAGCTGAAGATTCAAACTCACGAGTCATCATGATAAAGAGGGCTTTGGGTAAGCTCATCAAAGAGGTAATGGCAACAGAAGAAAAAAGAAGAGTCAAGATGGGGCCTTGAAACAACCCACTGCTTAGAGATCCTGTGATGAGGACTAGCAAACAGATGAGGCAGCGTAAAAGCAGCCAGTGCAGCAGGATAACAGTGAGAACACGGTGTGTGCAACTCAAGCCCGGCCCAAGCAGGCATAGCCCCTTCAAGAATGTTCCTGCAGCTCCGGTCACAGGCCTGCCCTCGTCTGTAACCTCCTTGGATGGTTTCTCATGTTCATTGCCCTTCCTAAATTTTAATATCCAAAATTAAACAGTGCTCCGAATTCATTTTGACAGTGCAGAGTACAGCGGGCTTATCAACCCCCACAGTACGCACACTGTAACTCTATTAATGCTGCTGAGGATTAGATTAGCTTCTGCTAGCTTGTCATATTATTTGCTTTGATTAACTGAAAATCCCCAGATCTTTGGCACAGGAACTGTTTTCAAGCCAAGGCTCCTCCATCCTTTAACTTGTAGTATTGATTTTTAGAATTGTATCTAGAAATTTGCATTTATCCTTATTAAATATCATTGTTTGGCTTCAGCTGATGTTGCCTTTCAAATTTACTCTGATTCTTGAGTCAGTGATCAAGTAAAATAGTTAGGGTTTTAACTAGGTGTCTTGTCCCACCCTGATAAGCATACCTTAGCATTGCCTCTCCCATCCATCAGCAGCAATGATAAGAAGAGATGAAGTTGGTGGCTAACTACTAGAAACCTCTACCCAGAAGAATATTGATTCTTCACTCTATGGTTGAGAGATGACATTTCTTGTTAGTGGTCCTGCTATTGGAAAAGCATTTTTAAAATCATAATTATAAGTCCAGATTTTAGACTCACTTTAAGTGAGTAAGAATGTTTATTACGGTGTGACTAGAGAACATAATAAAGACATAATAAAAACATTTTCTCCCTATAGTGTCGTTAAGAAATAGCTAGCAATTACTGACTGATATGAGTTGTAAGTTCCTTACCGGGACAGTCATATCATCCTTCCTGAAACTCTATAAGCTAGATACTATTAATATCTCCATTTAATAATACGGAAAAGGAGGCTGAGGCTTACAGGAGTTGTTATAGTATCTCTCTTGCTAGTCATCAGAACTCACAGGATGAAGCTAATGTGTGACTCTGGAGCTGGGGCGGTTTATCCAGGGGAGCCTCCTCATAGAATCTGTCTAAGGAGATCAGTGTAGCATTAAAACGGAAATAATGGCCTAAGTATTTTCAACTGTGTATCCGGCGGTGGCATTGTGTACATTTTATCTGTATACTTTTACATTTTTAATATGTATCTTTATTTAGAAAATTTAAAAAAAAATCTTACTCTATAAATATTTTAAAACCTGACGTTTTTCTTAACTTACAAGCATGCTGTGAACACATTTTCATGTTAAGTAGTATAAACTTACAACATTAATTTTAGTGGTCACAGAGCTTATCCTTAAAGCATGAGTTATACTTTGATCCATCTCTTATTACTTAACATTGTTTCTAATTTTTAAAAACTGTTGTAAGTGAAACTGATACAAATTTCCATTATAAAATGATAGCCATTATAACACAGTGGTTTGGAGTCACATCACTTAAGTGTTAGCCCAGGGTCCCCCCTAAAGTCGCGGTATGATTGTGATTACTTAGACTCCGTGAGATTCAGGTTGCTTATGTTTAAGGGACGTACTCAAAGTGTCAGCTCCTAGAGCTCAGGTGTGAGTACGAAGAGAATGCCAGCAGCAGCTCAGAACACTGCCTGAAAATCTATGAGCTATTATTTTTGTACTTATATTTGTGCAAATATTTCTATAAACTGAACCCTGAAAGCAAAATTTGGACAATATAAAATATTTATAATTTTCTACACTGTAAGATACACACATACACACACACACACACACACAATATTTCTCTTCAGAAATAGTTCATTAGTGCTGGGAAAGGTTGTGTAACTATTCAGATTAAATAGAGTATAAAATGGTAGGGCGAGGATTTACAATTTAAATTTATTTCACTATTTATGCTTTATTTTGCTCACTAACACAAAAACAGTTTTACTCTCCAGTATGTATGTGTAAAATACAGACTAAAATACTAAAGAGATATGAATCTTATATAATTGGTACATAGTTTTCATGAAGTCAGGGCAAAATAGCTAGAATTTAGACAATGGTTCTTGCTAAGTGGAAGATAGTTACACTAATTACTATGCTTTTCCAAGGAAAATATAATGTTGGTACTTAATGATGATGTTTTCTTGCTTCTGTATGTGCTCATAGTTACCAAATGCCATTGCATTGCCATCTAAAGGAGGTAAATAATGTCTTCGGTGAATTAGAAGTCAGGATTTTTTTGTTGTTGCTTTGATACTAGCACAAGAAATACAGATTATACTAAATCTAATGGTCCACTAAAAAAATACATATATATCAAGGGAATTACTCTGTTAATGACCCCACACAAAGCACCCAGTTAGATATTTTCCTGGTCAAAATGAGATGAATAGAGAGGGGGAAAAATACGTACAGGAATGGATGAGTGCCAACATACTGATTTCAAGGGCTTCCTTTCATATCCCTGCTCCACCTGCACCACTGAGCAGACACAAATCAATACTGTGTCTATTCTGGGTTGTTCGAGTGCCAGACCAACGTGGTGAAAGCCCTGGAGGACATTTAGAATGGGGCTGGGTCTCCATGATTGCAGCGAATTAAAATAGCTGCTGCCTTTGCTTCTGCTGGATTGGGTTGGTGCGACTCATTTACGCAGCGTGGACCTCAAGGGCCGTCCTGAGGCACGTTCTTTGGGACCACATGACCGAGGCAGACCCCGTTGGACTGTGCTTTGGCCAACGCAGTGACGTCTAATTTTGTAAAAGGAACATATATGTCTAATGCTAGAATTTTTTTAATATTTGAAAGTTGGGGGAATTCATTAGTAGGGCATGTGAATTGTCAGATAAAATACAACTTTGAGTAGAATGTTCTAGAGGGACCAAAAAATGAATAAATATGTACTTTGCTTCAACATTTGTGAAAGGTTGTCTTTTCTTAGGAAGATTAAGAAATGAGTGCCCTACTCCACCTCTTCTTTGAAAAATCAAACAAAAAACCGTGGCTCGCTGTGGTCGTTTGCAGAAATGTAGAGTTTGGGATTTTCTACACTCATCACACTACTAAATTGAAGTAGGAGTTTGTTAGAATTCGTCAAGTAAGTGCACATCCCTAAGTTTCTTGGCAGTTATTGAGTATGCACTTCGATCCCAAAACAATGTTTTCATTTGTGATGGTGTTTTAGGAGGGAGAGTGTAAATTCTAGTTGTGTAGACAAGGACAGATGTGACAGGATTTCTAAGTATGAAGCAATTAAGACAAGTAGTGAGGACTGAAAAAAAACAACTCCCGATTCTTTACAAGTATGTACATGCATGCATCTTGGTTTTACTTTTTTCCCCTGATTTTATATTTCAGTGAAAAGGGCAAATAGAACTGGAAGGCTGATCGTAATGCAAATTTTTAGGCTTCTTGAAGTACAGAAATACTGTATTTTAAAGGAGGAAAATAGTGAACATTGGAAGAGAAAACGAATTGTTACATGTGTTGTCTGCAAGGAATAAATGGCCTTATGCAGTGTGGGAATCTGTGTTTTGTATGTGTACATATAATTTTCTGATTATTTGTGCCTTTGTACTTAACAAATTTACATATCATAAGCTTTACTCAGAAGAGTTGAGCTTAATATAAAACTTTCTAACAAGGAAATTGCCAAGTAAAATCTGAAGAAGTTCATTTCCACAAATTATCTGTATAAAAAGGAAAAGAATATTAAAATAGTCTTGGAAATAAGTACTGACCCATATACCTAGGATCTGCAAGATTTCAGTGGTTGTTGAATGAAATTGGTTTGGGACATGAATGAGAATTAGCTGATGGATTTAATGGAAAATGTGCTATCCACTGCCATTCATTTACATTATTATTATTTGATACTTAATGACTTTCTAGCAAAAATTTATGAATAGTTTTATATGATTTAGGCTAAAAGGAAAGATGGCTAAAAGCAAAACTCAAGGTCATCGGTATATATATGCATGTGACCAATTAAAATTTTAAAGATCCATTTAAGTTAGAAATATCAATGTCTACAATTAGAATGAAGATGTAAATGCACGCTTACATTTCTTTCACATTAGTTGGTTTTCTTTTAAAGTAGTACATGAGTGTCATAGTGCATAATAAAAGCAATTTGAGTACTACCCCTGAATCTCAGGGCTGGCTCAGCACCTAATTAGAAGTAGTAGACTCTCTGTTAACCAGCACCCACGTCGGATAAACGTAGTGTTATTTTTTTTCCGATCCTTTGGCCAGTTGCTTGAGCACGTGCATTGCTCGAGTGGCAGTTCTCAGAGTCTGCGGTGTGTAATTCGTGGTCTGTGGTCTCAAAAGGCCTGTGCTGCCCTGGACGCAGAGAACATGGCGTGTGTCACCAATGCTTTTTGCTGAAGGACAGGTCAAGGAAGCCAAGTATTGGCAAAATGAGACACTAAGACTGATGCCTTGCAAGCATTTTAAATAGCCACTTTATGAAAACAGATAAGGAAATGCGAATCTTCTTTCCTGCTGGCAGCATTGGGGAGGCAGCGTGACGTCATGGGGCAGAGAGGAGGGAGCCTTGGAGGGCGAGTTGGGACTAGAGCTCTGGCCGTGCTTCTCCAGCTGATCAGCGTTATCCCGAGCAAATTATCAGACATTTTTGAGACTCGCAGTTTTTCATTGGAATAACTGGACTTACCATCCTAACTTCGTAATGAGAAACATAAAATATTTTTCATGAGACCCAGAGCGGTGTGATGGAAATTAGAGATGAGCCCAGTCTTTAATGTCCTGCGCCTCTGTTTATTAATTTTGAAACTGGAGCAAGTTGTTTTATCTCTGTGATGAGTTGTATCACCTGTAAAGTAGGTAAACCATACCGATCTTTAAGGCTGGTCAACGAATGGTGAACCCACAGACTCTGAAGTCCAGTCTGCCTCCAGGTTTTCTTATATGTCATTTAATAAGTTTCCTTCTTAATCCAGTTTGCGTTGGAGACATCTATGTTCATCACAACCGATCCAGTACTCCTCATTTAAATGTTTCCGTGATTTGAATCTCAGTGCTGGTACATCTCCTCTGAAACTGAAATACCTTTCTAAGGAATCTCATTCAGTCTCACCCGAATTGTTAAGCACAGGATTTCCTGTGTGTGTGTGTGTGTGTGTGCGCGCGCGTGTGTGTAGGTGTGTCGTTTGTTTAGATCTCTCTGGACTAAATCAGAAGGTCATACTGATTCTGATACCCATCTACTTTTATGACATCTTCTTTTGGATATTCAATGGCTCGCTCAAAATTAGGGTGTTGAAATTGGAGCTCTTGGTATTCTTCCCAAAGTTCTGCCTCCTCACATTTCCTCACCGCCATTCAGCTGTTCGCCCAACTCTACAACCTATGGCCTATTCCCCGTAGCCCCTTCCCCTTGTTAAACACGTTCCGTCCATTAACAAGCACTCTGAAATCTCAGTCCATCCACTTTGCTCCATCCCCTACCCCCGCCTTCATCCAAGATGTCATGATAGTTGACCTGGACCGCTGTTGCAGGCATCCCGAGTGACTTCTCAGGAATGCACATCTGATCACATCAAGCCTTAGGAGGAAAAGGTTCAGGGAGTTTTCTCTTCTGTTGCCCATGGGACAGGTTGTAAATCCCTCCCCGGCACGCACTCATTTCCCCGTGACCTGGCTCTTCGCACGTCTCTGTGCTTGTCTTCCACCATTCCTCACGCCTTGCTTTTGTCTCGCTGCCTTGGTCTCCAAGCGCCCTGTCCAGTGGTTTACCTCGTCCCGCGGCTCTTCCCGTGGCTGCCTCTGTCCTTCCCCGTCGGGGCCCCGACGCCCTTCCTCTTGGCTGCTGTAACTGAACTGGAGTCCCGGTTACTTTTTATTTCTTATTTTTGCTGGATTTTTTTTTTTTATCTTCCTAGCCTTCCACTTTTGATATATCCAGCTTTTTTATAAATTAGATATGCTTGTCCTTTTATCTCTCCCATGAATTCTAATTGTTTTCTCACCTTGCCATGCCTTTTTCCTTGGATTACGTTGATTTGGGGGGCGGGGGATAGGCATACATTCTTATTTATATAATGGTAGAATTCAATTTTTCCTTTCATGACTTTTGATTTTGAAGTTAGAATACCCTTGTTCACTTCATGATCGTAAATAAATTAGCCATGTCTCCTACACTGTCACTGGAGATATATTTCTATACCTAAAAACACCTATATATAGATACAGATAGTATATGTATGCATGTATGTGTGTATGTATATATCTTTAATCCATTTGAATTTGTTTTTGTGTGTGATGAGGTGCAAGTCACCTCCATTATTTTCTAAATAATTACCAAGTTTTTCCACAATGTCATTGATTTAAAAATTCAATCCTGCCTGGTCTATTTGAAATGCTGCCTTTGTGGTATAATAAAATTCTGTGTGTATGCAGGTCTGTTTATGAAACTGTAGCTTGTTCTATTGGTCTGTTCATCCAGAAGTCACTGACTCAATTCTTAATTTTCTTTTTGTTTTCGGATAAGCCTCATTTCCCCTTGTCATTCTTCTTTCCAACATTTTTCTGGATTTTTATGCTTCTTTATTTTTCCATATATCCTGTACATGACACCTTTATGAAATTGAGTCTTTCTGTGGTATGTAGTTCCATTTGTTTCCTTCTGCTTTTGTGATTGTTAAGAATGTTTGAAAAGTTTTTTCAAGTAGGGGTTTCCCATTTTTCATTGTTTTTTCTCTATGCTTTTTATTTTATTTTTGTTGATAACATAAGTAAGGGCTTCTAGGTCATTTGAATTTTCTTCTCAGATATGTTAATATTGTGGGTAATGTTAATAAACTTGCTAATAATCTAGTACCTCCCTGTCTTCTTAGAGTACCACTCTAACATGACACAGTGTTTTAAAGTGGAGCCCTGGAGTTTATTTTCTAATATTTTTAATGCTATTACATCAGAGCTTGGTAGGCAAAATTTTTAGGCAATATTTGTTTTATTTTTTTATTGATTCACACTTGCTTTGTAAAAACATATTTAGCTGGAGCTCCGTTCTCTGGAGTAGTTTCAATGACATGCAGAATTATCTGCTCTTTACAAGTGCCTGTTTTAGCATAATTCATGATTTAGAAACTAAAATGACCTCATAAACAATTAGTACATAGTAAGATTATGACAGTATAATGTGGCAGTCACAGTCTTTTCTGTGTATCTCGGGTGGCAACACTAAGTAACAACAGCTGAAGGAAAGTGTATTATTAACACAGATAGATGCCTGCGGTCACCTCTTGTATCAGAGGCGTTTGTTTGCCCTCCAGCTGCTACAGGTCTTGATCTCTGACAGCCAGAACCTTCCTGAACTACATGGGGCAGTGGCTGGGGCACCACAAAGCAGCCCTTTCTGTCTCTAACCCACCAGCTGGTGTGTACATTCCCAGCCTCTGAGCATGCTGGGAAAGTAAGGCAGGGCCTTGTGGCAGAGAGGCTCATGGCAGAAGCTGTGGAGTCCTGGTGTGACATGGTCACTGCCTTGAACTTGAGCAGAGCGGCTGCGGAGACCGTGCAGGTGGAGGGCAGGAGCCAGACTGCGTGGGTCTGAGTCCCTGAGGCTCTCTGTGCCAGTCAGCGTCTAGACCCCCAGGGAGGCCCCTCTTGGCCTCGGAGGCCTGCAGTCCTTCACATCTCTGCTGCGCCTCGGGCAGATGGCTCTTGCACATCTGTGGTCATGAACTTGAGAGGAACCAGCTGTGACTGGAGAAGCAGCCGGGTCTCCAGGCTGTGGCAGTTCTGCCTTCCGGATGGGGTCTTGGGCAGGCAGGCACGACGCGCGTGTCACTGTAGGTGCCTGGGCCCGGGGACCGCGCACGCACACGGTGTGCCATGGTGGGGACGTGTGAGCATGGCCCTCCAGCAGCCTTCAGGAGCTCAGCCCGTGGCCCGGTCCCTGGGGCTCGACTGTGGCTCTCAGGCTCCGTGTAGCCGTCAAGGTCAGTATGAGGTCCAGCCTGAGCCAGTGACGGAGTCCCACCCTGCCTCCGCCAGGCCGGGGCATCCTCATGCTTAGTTTCGCCGTCAGCCCTGTGAGTTTTAAACATAACTGTGCACTGTGGGGGCTCTTTGACAGGCAAATTTAGAAAGATCCGTGCGGGATGGTAGTTTCTTCTGAGTCCATTGTTTTTTTCAGGGTGTTGCGCACCCCCCTTCCCATGTATCTGCTTTCCCTACGGATTATATAGAATTGTATCACCTTGTACAGTCCGTTTTGATAAAATAGATTTTCTAGAATATTCATTTTATTTAGGTTTTCAAATTTATTTGTACAGTTGCATAAAAGGGTCTCCTATAACTGAAAAAATATGTATCTTTTGTGTCTATGATTCTTTTCTTCTTATTTCTGCTTTCTCCCCTTTTTTCTTCATCATTCACTGATGGTTTATCTTACTTATTTTCAGAGACTCGCCTTAGGAAAGTGGAGGGGTGAGCATCCCCGCATGGACGTACTACCTGCGCCAGTATAAACGTGTTAAGGGGATGTCACAACAAAACACATTTCAATCTCAGCATGTTCAGCCCTTAGCTCGTCTCTTATTTGTCACCAGCATGTGTCTGTGACCGAGGAGACTGGCTCGGGACAAGGGTCAGCTTCCGAACACCATCTCCGGTCATTTCACCTGGTTCTCTGTTGTCGTCCCCACCGCTCCTCTGGACGAGCTCTGTCATGTGGTGGGGCTGTGAGGTCCTCTGGCCTCAATCCTTTACGCCTCATTCACCGAGAGGCCTGGATCCCACCTTTCCTAATTATTTTCTCTGTTTTTCACGGGTCAACATACATTTCTTCAGAGCTTTCCTTCATCCTTCAAATTTTGACAGAATGCTTCCTAGCTCTATGTCTCTATATCTATTTCATCTCTCCCTTTCCCAGTCCTGTGTGGCACTTACGATATTTTTACTAGAAATATTAATTTTAGAATATTTATGTAATACCCATCTTCCCTGGGGGAAAAACGTCAGCTTCAGGAGGACAGGGCTGCTGTCTGGTTAGTCCCCTGTCGCGTCCTCAGCACGTAGAGAACACGGTCCGACGGAGGCGGGCGTGGTGGGTGCCGGGTCCGTGCGACAGCGGGTGGCTGGCACTGGGCCCTGGCACCCAGGCCCCGGGGGCGCCTCCATCCGAGTGGCCGCCCCTGACTTCACGGAGCCGGAGGGCGGCCTCCGCGTCCAGTGCGGGCCCGTCGTTCCCGGCACTCAGGAAGGAGTCTGATGCGTTCGCCGCTTTCTTCATCCCTGAGTGTCCATGGGAGTCGCTAGCCGGCAACAGCAGAAATGGTTGGATGTTGTGACTGGAATCTTTTAGCGATTTACTATCTCGTGGCGCAGCTTGGGCTTTGGTAAAATGAACAGCCATCGTCCCCCGTCACCTTTGATTTTAATTGATTTGAAAGTCCTGGTGGCCAGCCAATTCCGGGCCAAATTCCACTTCTCCCAGCTTTTGAGTTTTCAGCCAGGTATTTTGGGCAGTTCTGTGCACGGCCATTAATTCTGTAGGTTCTTGGTCACACAGGCGTCTCTCCCTTCCTCTCTCCTTTCAATTTCTCTATCTGTCGATTTGGCCAGATTGGTAGCCCAATTCCAGTTTGTCAGCTTGACTCTAAGAGATACTTACAAAGGCTTTTCCGGAAGCATTGGGAAAACTGTAATTTTTATATAAACCATATGATGTACTTCATAGCTGTTGTCATTTACCATTGTAACTCACAAAGTAGGAGCTGCATTTTGATCCATGTCTTCACAGAGCGAGCCTTACGTGTTTTTTTCTGGTTCTTAGCTTTTGGATGGTCAGTTTTCTGTTTCTTTCCTGGGCTCTATTATCCCTCTCGTAGTCTAATCTTTTCCATGATATGGAGATTACAAAACTAACTTCTTACCAGACAGATTCATCTGTATTGTGTAAAATAAAATATTACAAACATTGGGATAGGGCCGTACCTTCAAGTATTATTTTAATCTTGATACAAAGACAGGTTCCTGAAATAGGCCTGTTCGGATTTGTGCTGGCTAGAGGCATCCATCCATAGGGAAAATACTCATGCAGCATTTAAACAGGGAAAAATACCAAAAAACAAAAAAAATCATTAGACTCTTTGATTGACAGTTGAGTGGGACGAGGATTAATTTCCCAGAATCTCACTGAACATCATTAAAAGTTTATCTTGGAATTCTTTGAGCACGTTATCAGAGATGCTGATTTCTTTCAAAAAGGAGGTTATACGTTACAGTTCACACAGAAACGTGCAACAGATTTGGGACATCGTTTATTCTTCACATTTTCTTCTGGAGACGCCCCAAAGGCTGCATTTCTAAAATTTAATTTCTCCTTCCCTGCCATGTGCCGAGCCACACCTGTGTCCCCATCGCAGGCTGTAGCCCGCCGTTCACTTTGACATCTATGGTAGAAATCGGAGCGTCATGGTAGACAATGTTCTTTCCTCCATCCTCAAAACCCAAAGAGTCTCCACACCTGTCATCTCACCTGGTAATGTCAGCACCCACGACCACTCCTGTCGTCAGGTCTTCTCGGCTGTGGGCCAGGTGATGACAGCAGCTTTGTACGTGGTCGGCGGTCACCCCCTCGTATCTTTGTTCCTAAGTACAGTCAGAGCGACCTTGCACAATGAAATCTGATCCCTCCCGCCCCTGCTCATAATCCCTCAGTGATGTCTTCACAACACACGTAACCAAGTCCAAGCTCCTTACAGGGAAGGCTTCAGAAGTGTTGTGAAATCCTTCTCCTCTCTCCTATGTCTTGTCTCTTTTAGTTTCATATCTTACGGACTCTAGTAGTGCCTTAGGCTTCTATTGCTGCCTAACAAGTTACCATAAGGTTAGCAATTTCAGACGACAAAAATGTACCGTTTCTGTGGGTCCGAATCTGGGTTTGGGTGAACTGGGCCCAGTCGAACACAAGCTGAAATCAGGATATTGGTTGGGCTGTGTATTCCCCTGTGGAGTTCCGGGTCCTCTTTCACCTTCACAGCACTGTGGAGTTGGCTCTCGTAGGGTTTATTCAGAAGCTGGAGGGCTGAGGTCTCCACTCTCTTGTCCCCTCCCCTGTGACCTCCTCCATAGCTCTCACACTTCAATCTCTCGTTCTGTAGGAAGGCCCCAGACTCCACTAAGGTTAGGCCAGGTATACCCAGATCATTTCACTTTTGATGAACTCAGAATCAGCTGATTAATAATCTAATCATAGCATTGATATTGCATCATATTCAATGATTCTTTTGGGACTCCTGAGAGAAAGCCAAAATCCTAGCAGCTATCTTGGAATTCTGCTTAACACAAGGACCAACCGGTGTGGATTTGTTGGGATGTTCATGTTTCTGCTTATGCTATTTCTTCTGATGAGAAATCTGTCCTAACTTTTTGCTCATGGTTGATTTGTATCCATCATTTGAAATTTTGCTTTGGCATAACATTCAACAGGATATGTGCTTTTTCTGAATTCATAGGATCAACCAAGTTTTTGTTGGTCGTGCTGATGTACTCTGCGATATTTGAATGTCTCGTAGCATGAGTCTTATTAACTTAAGACTGTGCTTATTGGTTTATTTCCCAAGAGTAGATTATTAGTCAGCTCACGGCACCATACAAACTGGGTGGCATCAACGTTTATGTTCTTATAATTCTGGAAGGTAGAGGTCCAAGATCAGGATGCCAACACTGTCAGTTTTGATAAGGGTTCTCTTCCTGGCTGGAAGATTGCCACCACCTTTCTGTGTGTTCCCGTGACCTCTTCTGTGTTCCCAGGGGAGAGGGAGAACAAGCTCTCTGGTGTCTCTTCTTATCAGGACACTCACCTGTCATGAGGGCACCCACTCCCGTGATCTCTGCTAACCCAAATTACTTCCCCTAAAGTCCTCTTTGCAAATATAGTCACATTGGAGCTCAGAACTTCAACCTATGGATTTGGGCAGACCTTCAGTCCACAGCAGGTAGGGTTGGTGACTTCTTCCTCTTTGTAATACCAGTGCTACAAGGCTTTTGGCACATGTAGCCTCTCAATAGTCTAACTGAACTAGTGTTACAGGCCAAACCATCATGTTCGATACCTTCCCCTTCTAACTTTTGCTAGCCAATCAATTAGCATTTCTCATTGCTTTAGATCCTTCTAAGTAGTTTGATTTCTAAACTTTAGCATTGATTATATCACTTCATTACCTAATTATTATATAAAAATAAATTTGATTATATCACTTTATTACCTAATTGTTATATAAAAATACATTTTCAACTTGATCTGGCTCCAGAGATCCAGAGACATATAGAAATACTGAGATAAAGATCTTTCTATTAATTGCACATTATAGCTTACCAGTCCAAAATAGAAAGACATAAATTTATGTCCTATGATAGGGGATTGGTTATGCTAATTATATATTTACAATAGAAAATAACATAGCCATTGAATTGATATTGCAGAAAATAATAGCATCAGATAATAATACTCATGCTGGAATGTTAAGTAAAGAATTATTTAGAGAAACAATACATTTTAACTGTATTATGTGTCTTTCTCTCTAACCCTTGACCCTGTTGCTCATGCAGTATGACGCCGAAGGAGAGGACTGGTGTTGTAGTTGTAATCATGTTCCTGGTACCTAACAGAAGGTTGACAGACAGTAAACACCGAAACGTTTTATTGCTTTGATTCTATTGATTGAAACGCAACAGGAGAGAAATAAATACTTTTAGTGACACAAAGATGCACACGTATTGGCATGTATTCGTAACGTTAAACGTCAGTTATCGTACATGAAGTTTCCAGCAAGATTAAAACTATCAATGGAGCTATAAAAAGCAATCCACCTTTGGAAATGGAATCAATTCAAATAGTCCCTGTGGTCCTTGTAAGTAATGGCACTTCCCTTATTTTAAAATACTTCCCTACCTGGTGTGATTATAGGATTATCCCAGTTTTATTGAATGGGCCAAATCTATTGCTTTATAAAGTTGTTTGATCGTTCTCCTTACCCATGATTGATTTTACAGAACCTCAGTGTGTTCCGATAGGCCTCTGTGCGCACCTGCTGGCACACAGTCCTTGGAGAGCCTGGGCTCCAGCCGTCGGAAGTAGCTAGAGGAACGGTTCACTTAGGAAGAACGAGTCCTTACAGTCCTGAGATGGTGTACTCGTTGGTGGTGCTGCGTATCGCTGGGGTGTTTTCCCTTTGCCCAGCTAAAGAGGCCCCTCCTTTTCCTGCTGCGGGCCCCATGGATTTATTTACACCACTATCTCCTGATATAAAAAGTAAATTATTGTACTTAAATTGTCTCAGTAGGACCTGCAACAAGAAATCGTAAGTGGTTGCTTGTGAATCTACTTAGTTTTTTTTTTCCTCAAGGTTAAGTGTGTGTGTGTGTGTGTGCACACCTGTCTGTGCATATTTGTATTTACTAGGCACTGCTAATTTTTGTAAGTGCAGCAAACACAGGCATAGCATCTTGCTTGTTCTTGAGACCAAAATAGCAACTCTCAGGCATAAACGTTCGTTTACCCATTTAACAAACATCAGTTGAGCGCCCAGTGCGTCTGTCATGTTGTTCTGAGAAGGTGAGTTAAAACGGTGCGCAAGAAAGCTCCGTGCTCGGTTCCCCAAGGCTCCGTCTCGTGTGTGCGTTCGGGGCTGGGATCACGGTGGGAGCACGTCCCATTCGCTCTGCTCTCGGCACATTTCAGCGACACGAACGCTGTTGCCAGCCGCTGCAGCCGCTGTTTGTCCTGTAGCTGAAACCGTGTCCCCAGGCCCAGTCTCCCTGTTTTCCCCGTCTCCTGGCCGTCGCCGTTCTACCCTCTGGGTCTGTGGGTTTGACTCCTTTTCTCCCCAAGGCTTCTTCGCTCGCCTGGAGCTACCGCTGGAGTGACTTCTCCCGGCTGTCGCCGAGAGGCGTCTTCCCCGATGCGGCGGGGTCATTGTGGCGTCCGGCATCCCTTGAGTGCTCTTCCCCACCTCTGCGTGTCCATCAGTGCGCTCCCCCACGAAGCTGCTCCTCGTCCTGCCCGCTTTTACAGCACGTTTTATGGAAACGCATCTCGTTTCTACTTCCTTCCCCTTCTTTCCTTGCTCTAAACCTTGGTCGTTGTGAGACGTGTGCCCCTGACTCACCCACCTTCGTTTCCACAGAAGCCTGTGGCCTCCCCACTCAGGTCACTGCCACGGCCGCTCACCGCAGACGAGCTGGGATTGCACGGCCCTCCTCGGTCCTGCATCCAAGTCTTATTTCTGCCAGATGTCATTGTAGTCACCTCAGGGCACAGCAAACATCCTCAAATCTGACTCATCTTCTTTAATTCCCTCTTGATTTTCTGTTCAGGGTTTATCTGCCCAGCCTCACAAGCCTGGGGTCGTCGTTGAGCCCTCCTTCTGTCACACCTTTTACTGGTTAGGCCCGGGTGGCACCTGTGTGAGGACCAGAAATGGTGTCCATTCCTCAGGCTTCTTTCCTTTCATTTTCTAGAATAGTATCACAATTCTGTGGGTTTTCTAATGAAAATATTTTACTACCATGTTAGTAAAATATGAAAACTGTCATAAGAAATTGAAACCTTGTGCACCCTGTCCTCTGACGGTGGCCTTGAGAGAGGTGGCGTCTTTGCACATTGCACCGCAGGCAGGGCCGCTGCGTCCCGTGGGTCCGTGCCTGCACCTCCCCTCGTCCCCGGGCCCGTCCCGTGGGTCCGTGCCTGCACCTCCCCTCGTCCCCGGGCCCGTCCCGTGTGGCCCATGACACGCGCTGCCTGTGCCCTGACACGCACGCCCGCGCCTCCGTTGCGGTTGCGTCAGCTGTGCCGTGAATATAAAACTTACTGTTACCTCCTGGCTGCAGAGTCGTGGATGGCTCCTCTGAGCCCCGGCACCCATAAGGTGACCTCAGCCCCTTCCGATGGCCCCCTCGTCCCCCTCGTCCCCCGGTCCCTTTGTGTCCCTCCCACTTCCCCACGTCACCTAGGCGTTCGGCACGTGTAGTTGCTCACGAGTCTCTGAACAGCGTCCGCCCCCGCCCCCGTGTTTTTAAAGATTTTCGCACATTTTCCCCATCCTTAGCGTGTTCTTCATCTCTCCCCGCCTACCAAACAGACACGCCTCAAGGCTCCGTGGCGCTTTGCCTGTCGTGCCACCGGAGCTGGTGACACTCCGTGCGTGTTCCTTTACTACCTGATCTGTGTTGCCGCACGCAGTCGTCGCCGTTTGCCGGCTTCTCTGTCTCTTTCTCTAGGTTGCACGTCCCCTGAGAGCACCCCTCACCTTCCTCTTTACAAGTGCAGCGCTCACCGCCCCGCGGGTCGTATTTGCAAACAGGCGAAGCTTCTGGGGGAACAGACCGAACCCCCAGGCACACGTTTCCGGCTGGGGCCAGGGCAAGACTGTCACATGGGACAGGCATTCCTCCTGTTATATGTGCCAATGAGATTCCTGGATAAACTCCTAGGTGTTAAAAGTCAACTTGCATCATCCAAAAACAGGGAAAGGCAAGGAGAGAACGCATACGTATGTAACTCATTCTGGAATTTTCCAGTTTGGTGTTCGAGATGCTTTGTAAGACGTACCCACGACATCCCTCAGTCTTGTTTTGTTTTCCCGTGGTCTAAATGCAGTTTCTCAGGCACATCTGTCCCGCAGCAAGGTGGGGGTTCAGTGACCGTGCGTCGCCGTCGGCTGGGGTGGATGGACCTCCTTTGTAGCCCGTGTCCCGGGCATAAACGGTTAATAGCATTCCTTCTCCGTATCAAGGCTGCTCGGGTTTGGACAAGAATGATTCGGTTGCTCTAGTTACAAGGAACATCGCTGGTTGGTTTAGCGTGTCACACACCACTTTGGCGGGTAACACTTCTGAAAGGTTGAGTGTCACTGATTTTTTTCTGTAAGGATGTTTTATTTTATGTGGGGATAGAAGTTGCCTTTGAAGAGAGTTTGCTGAATGTCCTCTGGGGGCAAAGTCATGTCCAGTTAAGAACGCCATCTTCAGATGCCCATGAGGAGGGGCAAATAAATAGGAAGCTGTAGCTTACGGAGAGCAACTTCCAGAGCCTTTGGTGCGTGAATGGGAAGTGGGACGTGGCCACGGTAGGGGCAGGGCTCTCCAGGGACCTGGGCTTCTGGTGACAGGAGGGGACATGGGGACAGCAAAGCGAGTCTGGATTCCCAGGCAGGACCGAGTCTTGCAGGGGCTTGCAGGTTAGGAGATGGGGATTTTGTGGTGAAGGCCGTGAGGGGCCCTGGAAGGTTTCCAACAAAAGTGTGATAGCAGTCAGATGTGTGTGTCGGAAACCCAGCTAAGAACAAGAGGGTAAACTCACGAACATGCCAAAGCCAAGGTTAGTTAGAGGACATTGCAGTGGGGAGCTTTGATCCCGGTGAACCAAGGTAGTGTCAGGGAGGGGCAGTCCGTGCGGAGGCCACAGGGAGAATGAGACCTGGTGGGGGACTGAGAAAAATGCTGAGGTTTCGGGTTAGGGGCTGGGTTGGTGGGCGTAACCCACTTTTTTTTTTTTTTTAAAGAGAAGGAACTGGAATGATGTGCAGCAACACACATGCGTGTGAGTACATGAGCATCAAGGGGTAAAACACTGTGATAGCCAACTTCATTTGAGTTTTCTGTCGTCTTCCTGTTGCAGTTACAGCTGCTTAAAACTAAAGAGTTTGATTTTGAGGAAGGCGCCGCGACCCTCCCCCACCCTGCCAACAGTGGAAGTTCAGTGCCCCCAAATTGTATCTTTCCATGCAGAGCGAGGCTGCTCACAGACGTCCAGCACCCCTTCCCTTGCAAAGCCCGGAGTCCTGCTTAGTCACTAATCAGGGTGGCGGCCGTGGTGAGTTTTTGGCTCACAATAACATGACGGCCACGTTTTACATCCTGCTGAGGAACACTGAGAGAGTCACCTTTCGCCTCTTCATCTTGTGAATTTGCTAGTACTAATTATAGGCCGATTTTATGCTCACATTGCTGTACTGCTTCCCCAGCCTGATGAACACTGCACCTTATTGTAAAAAGCCCAGCAACACGTAAGCGGGGAATAGATTGAAAACAGAACACGCTCTCCGGTGAGAGCCTGCATGTATCATTTTCCGTAAAATGTTTAATGAATGAAGATTGTTTTTGTAGTTCACTTATTCATGGACAGCAAGGATAATGCACCCTTCCTGCGTCACAACCCCCCGTGGGTCTACCCTCAGTCCTGGATGTCCCCGAAAGCTTTGATGTATGGTGTAATCTTCCTGGAGTGTTAGGCTACACCTCTGTGTTCCTCGTTATTTGTTGAAAGTACCTGATCTTACAGTAGCAATAGGAAAAAAAAACAATACAACGTGGTCTCTCTGGAAGGACCAGTTGTGGTATCTTGTGGTGTAAAGGCCCATCCTCTGAAGTAAGTGGGGATAAATGAACCCTAACAGTTTGTCCCATCAGGCCACGTCACGTCAGGAGCAAATGACTACCGAGGGGCGTGTCCGCTGTTGCTGGGTGCTCACAGCCAGCCTTCACCCCGAGGATTTGTAGGCAGAGGCTGCACGTGGACCTGCGGTTTGATAGTCCACCTGTGCATGCACGTCAACCTAGCAGAGCTTTTGGGAGATGTATGCATGCCGAGTCTAGTGTCAGGGCCATTTAGTTTATGAAAATGTGGAGCAATAGTGAGATATTGTTAATAGAGCAGTAGTGTGTGATTCAATTAGGGAAGCGCCTCCCAGGATTCCTCAGCGACCACTCAGAATGTATCAGGATAATTTGGATCAGATAGGAATTGACACAGACAGGTTGGATTCAAGTACGTGTGAAGGTTTCATTTATTTTGTGTAAAGGATTCTAACCGCAGAGCCGAATTATTTGCAGATGACCGGCTTTCTCTCCAGGTTTCTTAGGTCCTCGCCCAACATTTTGCGATTGATTGAATAGTGTTTATTGAGTGAAGTCACACAGAGAAAGCACTCCACTCAATTTGAAGAGCTCAGAGCGTATGACCCGCACATTTATAAGGCCTTGAGGTCAAAAAGGACTAAGGCAATAATATCTCAATTCAAGTAAAAAGCCTGAATTTTCTTCCACTTTCTAAATTCTAGCTTCGTAAGAGGCCACTTTCTTCCTCTCTGAGTTCAGTGATTGTGAATGGCTACTTTTACTTTATTTATCTGTTATATATCATCTTGTCTTCCTTCTTTGAATTTTATTGAAGACTATAAAAAGCAGAGAGGCAACTTTAATATTTTGGATCTGCATCCTAGGCTAAATCTCCAATTTGGTACACACTTCATTGTTTTATTAAAATATTATTGTTTCAGTGCATCTTCTTGCTTATGACTGCATTTCTGTCTTCTGTAAAAACCCTTCCATTCATGACAGCATTCTTCGCTTTCTTTGTGATCTAGTTACTTGGCTACATACTGTCAAAGGTAAAGGGAATGTTTTACCTCATTTATGGAGCTCCTGCAGCAGTAACTCTCCTGCAGAGAAGCTCTAAACAAAAGAAAAAAATGAAGCAAACTGTACCCAAAGTATCTAAAGGTCATCTCACAGGTCATGAGCACCAGCTTTCAATGACCCTAAGAAACATAAGGCTAAGGTCTCAGGCTATGTCAAGTAGAATGAGAAAATCACCCACCTTCATGCCAGTTCCAGAAAATTGAAAATTAGGAGAAAAGAAGTATTTGTACATTTGTTTTTAAGCAGATATTTATTAAATGCCTATTCAGTGCTAAGACATGGGAACTAGAAATGAAAGTTGTTCAAGATTGTTTTTATTTTTCTTTCCAGAAATTCATAGACTAGTAGGAGATACAGACATATGTATCTTTTATTCTTATCACTAATGGCAAGTTACCAGCCAGTCTTGTCTTAAAGGCATTGTCCACAATCTGTTTTTTTTTAAAAAAGCATTTTGTTGATTGTTTTTCTTGTTATGGGGCAGGGGGAGTGGATTTAAGGTTACACACGTGCACATACACACTTAAACAGCTTATAATTGTGTAAAACACAGGCTTAAGTTGCTTAAATGAAATGTACTCCTCCTTTCTGTTAATTACCTTTTAACTGAAACAATGCTAATTCAGTAAGAGGAGGCTACTTTAATATGGCTCTATACGCAGATTCCCTTGCCTTTCAAAATATTGGATTTAAATCTTGGCTCTCACTAGAATTTTCTCCAGGAGCTAGAAGAAGATATGGACTTCTAACCAATATTTGAATTAAGAAAACCCAAACAGTGGGAGGATCAGACAAGTGGGCAAATTAGTTTTTTTTTTTTTTCCACATTAGGGAAATGAATTTGCAGTAATAATTCCTTGTTTTTGGAAATGACATCATTAATTAATAGCAAGAAATTATGTACTGTAAATACATTTCCCAACGGTGGGGAAAAAAATAATTTCCACACTCACCTGATCCTCCCACTATTTGGCTTTTCATAATTCCAACGTTTGTTAGAAGTCTGTATCTTCTTCTAGCTTCTTGAGAAAATGCTAATGAAAGCCAAGATTTGAATTCAATATCAAGTACATAGGAAGCTGCAGAAGTGTAGTATGGTGGCTAAATAGGTGCATCAGGTGCAAGAGCCTAGTCACATGGCTCAGCCCATTGAAGTCTCAGTCTCCTCAGACGTAGAGTTCCGACTCATGTAACAGTTGTGAGCAGTACGACCTCTAGTGTTTATAAAACTGACACGCAGAAAACACTCCAATTTTAGCTATTATGGTCATAGTTGTTACTGATTTTGCATGTGGTTATCGGCAGTGTTGCGTATAAGTAAAGGCTTTTTTCTGTCTTCTATATACTGTCCTTATTAATTGTTGATTGTAAAATTATTTAATGTAATTTAATATGTCATATTTGTTTATTGAAAGGGTCTTTGCGGAAGTTACCGAGCATACGACGACAGGTATGTCAGATAGTTTCTGTCTTGGTGCTATGTACTTGGTTTTGGAGAAGCTATGCAAGTCAGTGATGATACTGTGTGATAAACTCTGTGAAGTGTGGAGTCAGCTGGCACAGACTCTTCGGTTAGCCAGGGAGAGGACTGGTAATAACCTGGTCTTTGGTAATTCAGAGATGGCTGCAAAAGTGGGTTCTCAAGAATGAAGGGGAGTTTGCCAGGCGAAACATGGGCGCGCGGCGGGGTGGGGGGAATTGAAAGAGACCTTGTTGGGAGAGAAGGCACCCTGTAAAAATGATCCAGAATCAGAGAGATTAGCTAGAATTCAGATTAGAGCAACCAGTTTTATTGATGTTAACAAGTAATGAGTATTCTTGGGCTGTGAATAAGCAACACCTGTGACTTAAGGCTTTCACACTGTGAAAAGTTATTTGGGGATCAGAGAGGATAACACAAAGATTTAATAAAAGATGAAAAGTAATACATTATTATCTAAAGAGAAAAAAAAAGTCTCAGGATTTGTTGCACGTACCTGAGTACATCTCAGCAGAGCCCGTGATATCAGATCGGTTAGCCATCGTGTTGAGGTGCTCCCAGTATTTTCCTATATAGTTGTATCATACGTAAGAATAAAAATGCACATTTTCTTAGGATATATTTTGGCAATGTTCAAAATACTGCCTTAGTGACTTTTCCCTAAGATGTTCCCGTAAGGGGTTTACACAAAAATTGTTTCTAAGTCTAATTCTTTTACTACAAGTTGGTGACTCTCATCGATGTGTGGATATCTATCCTTGCCTTCAAAAGCATGTTAAGATGATAGGGCTGCTAGAAATGCCACATTTTCAATACTGTTTTATAGTTCTAATGTCTGATCGTTTGAAATATCATTGTTTTCCACTGTAGCTCATCGCTCTCGTATGCGCACCACGGTCATGGCCATTTATGTAACTGGCTCGTCCTGCTGTCACTGAAGTTATTTCCCCAAAAGATGGAATTAATTTTAGAACTGGAAGATACTTGGAAATGATTGCCAATAAACGTTTTAAAGAAGAAAGTACTTCATATGAATTAATAGATTATACTTCCACTGTTTACTGTTTTGAGAAGATACAAAAAGGAGTTTCACATACTTTAAAGATGATTGTTTTCCTGAGGGTGAATGCTTTCCTGAGGGTAAATTCCTGACATGTTTTCTGAGTGAGGCTACCTTGTTTTAGCAATCATTTCTAAAGTATTCGACTTGTGCATTTTGCATGATTTTGTTTTGTTTTGTTTTCTAAATCTAAATTGACATTTTCTATCTTAATCCATCCTATAATATAAATTCAAAAGCTACATATACAGGGAACTAACACACTGGCCATATTGTATTTCCAAATCCCAATGGATTGAAATTCTAAAAGGGAGGAAGAGAGGGTGGAAGAGGAACTAAATTAAAGATTTCCAAAATCCCTCTTCTAACTCCCAATTTTGGTTTCGCTCCCATTCTCAGCTGTGAGCTGTCGCTTCATTTCATGGGAGAATTGGGTTTAGAATCCCTTAATCTGTTCTCCAGAGAAAATCGGAGTGTCTCCTTCTGGAATGATTGAAGTGCACGACTAGTCCGTGAGTGATGGGAGTCGAGGGGACTTCCTGAGGGCCCTTTCGGATCTGTGGTCCTACACACTACGGCTTCCGAGGCAAAGCTGACACTGAGTGTTCATACAAATAAATGAACCAGGATTATGGCTAAAATACTGTGTGGGTTAATGGACTTAGTAAAATGACCTGACACTCGTGCCACAGCTCAGAAAATCATTAATCGATTGTGACAATTTTTATGGTCCTGTATGTAATGTATATTCAATACAATTACATTAAAGCAAATGATAGAATTCTCACAGTGCCCACTGCTTCTACTTTATGATCACGCTGTCGTTAAGAGTCGCTTGAATTTCTATTCCCACAAGGTAAGAAGGCATATTGGTTAAAATAATGCTGAATTGTTCAAATATTTTAACTTTTTCCTATGACTAGTAATAATTTAATACTATACCAATTGCTATCATTATTGAGCTAGACTTTATTATGTTAAACTTTTCAACTCCTTCATCACTAAAATGTTCATATGTGATTGATCATCAATGAACATTTGATATTATAGACATTTTTTTGTGATCTGATTCTCATGAATTTTTTTTTAATATGAGTGGGAGAGGAAATCAGGATTATCAAAAACAGTATATTCTGAGAATGTTATAATGATGATACCCATTTTTTAAGACATTTCTTAGAGCAGTTTTCTCAGCAAAATTGAGAGGAAGGCACAGAGATTTCCCGTATGCCTCCTGCCCCTACACGTGTACAGCCGCCCCCGTTATCAACATCACTCACCAGATTGGCACATTTTTTTAATTGGTATTTCATTTATATTGTTAGACTTATTGGGGTGACATCTGTAGCAAGGGTTACATAGGTTTCAGGCATACAATCTACAGTGCATTGTCACCTTGTTGTATAGTAAGTTCACCACCTAATGTGACTTCTCTTTCCATCACCTTATATTTAGCTTCCCCCACTCCTCTCCCACCCCCTCCCCTTTCTCCCCTCCCTAACCCACTCGTCCCCAAATAAACATTAAACTGTTGATTGTGTCCATGGGTTCTTTTCTTGTTTGTTCTTTTCTTTTCTCTTTGTTGCTTTCAGTTTTATATTCCGCATATGAGTGAAGTCATACAGTTCTTTGTTTTTTCTGTCTGGCTTATTTCACTAAGCATGATGATCTCCAAGTCCATCCATGTTGTTGCAAATGGCAATATTTCATCTTTTCTTATAGCTGAGTAATATTCCATGGTGTGTATGTACCACAGCTTCTTTGTCCAGTCATCTGTCACAGGGCACTTTGGTTGCTTCCATGTTTTGGAAACTGTGAACAGCGCTGCGATGAACATTGGGGTACATAAGTCTGTGGACAAAGGTTTTCAAGTTCTTTGGGTAGATCCCCAGAAGGGGGATTGCTGGGTCATATGGTAGCTCCATTCCCAATTTTCTGAGGAACCTCCACACTGCCTTCCACAGTGGTGGTACCAGTTTGCACTCCCACCAGCAGTGTACCAGAGTCCCCTTCTCTCCACACCCTCTCCAGCACTTGTTATTCCTTGTCTTGTTGATAATAGCCATTCTCACAGGTGTGAGGTGGCATCTCATTGTGGTTCTGATTTGCATTTCCCTGATAGCTGATGAGGATGAGCATTTTTTCATATGTCTGCTGGCCCTTTGTATGTCTTCGAGGGAGAAGTGTCTGTTTAGTTCTTCTGCCCACTTTTTAATTGGGTTGTTGGTTTTTTTGTTGTTAAGTCTTATTAGTTCTTTATATATTTTAGATACTAGACCCTTATCTGATGCATTATTTGCAAATATTTTCTCCCATTCAGTTGGCTGTCTCTTTGCCTTATTGATGGTTTCTTTTGCTATGTAGCTTTGTAGTTTGATATAATCCCATTCATTTATTTGTGCTTTTACTTCCCTTGCCTTTGAGGTCAGGTTCATGAAGTCCTCCTTGAGTCCTAGGTCTATAAGTTTAATACCTATGTCTTCTTCTATACAGTTTATTGTTGCAGGTCTGATATGAAGGTCTTTAATCCATTTCGAGTTAATTTTTGTATATGGAGAGAGTTCACAGCTCAAGTTCATTCTTTTGCATATGTTTTTCCAGTTTTCCCAGCACCACCTTCTAAAGAGGCTGTCTTTTCCCCATTGTATGTTTTTTGCTCTTTTATCGAAAATTATTTGTCCATAAATTTGTGGGTTTATTTCTGAGTTTTCAGTTCTATTCCATTGGTCTATATTTCTGTTCTTCTGCCAGTACCAAGCTGTTTTGACTATTGATGCTTTGTAATATAAATTGAAGTCAGGGAATGTAATGCTACCAGCCTTATTCTTTTTATGCAGTATTGCTTTGGCAATTCGAGGTCTTTCATGGTTCCATATAAATTTACTAATTCTTTTATCTATTTCACGAAAGTATGATTGTGGGATTTTGATGGGTATTGCATTAAATCTGTAGATTGCTTTGGGCAGAATAGCCATTTTAACAATATTAAGTCTTCCTATCCATGAACAGGGGATATTTTTCCACCTCTTAAAGTCTGTTTCAATTTCTTTCAAAAACGTGTTATAGTTTTCTGTGTATAAGTCTGTCATGTTCTTCCTTAAGGTAATTCCCAGGTATTTCATTCTTTTTGTTGTGAAGGCAAAGGGAATTGACTCCCTCATTTCTTTTGCTGTGGATTCGTTGTTTGTATATAGGAATGCTGTTGATTTTTGTACATTGATTTTGTATCCTGCAACTTTACTATATTTGTTAATTGTTTCTAATAGTTTCCTGGTGGAATCTTTGGAATTTTTTATATAAAGGATCATGTCATCTGCAAATAGTGACAATTTGACCTCTCCTTTCTCAATTTGGATACCTTTGATTCCTTTCTCTTGCCTGATTGCTGTGGCTAGAACTTCCAGTACTATATTAAATAACAGTGGTGACAGGGAGCACCCCTGTCTTATTCCTGATTTTAGGGGAATAGGCTTCAGCTTTTCCCCATTCAGTATGATGTTAGCCGAGGGCTTGTCATATATGGCCTTTATTATGTTGAGATACTTCCTTCTATACCTATTTTATTTAGTGTTTTGATCATAAATGGATGTTGTATCTTGTCGAAAGCTTTTTCTGCATCAATTGAAATGACCGTATGGTCTTTATCTTTGATTTTGTTTATGTGGTGTATCACATTGATTGATTTTCTTATGTTGAACCATCCTTGTGCTCCTGGGATGAATCCCACTTGATCTTGGTGTATGATCTTTTTGATGCATTGTTGTATTCTGTTTGCTAATATTTTGTTTAGAATTTTTGCATCTGTGTTCTTCAGAGATATTGGTCTATAGTTTTCTTTCTTTGTGTTGTCTTTGCCAGGCTTTGGTATTAGAGTAATGTTGGCCTCATAGAACGAGTTAGGAAGTATTGCTTCCTCTTCAATTTTTTGGAAGAGTCTGAGGAGGATAGGTGTTAATTCTTCTTTGAATGCTTGGTAAAACCCATTGGTGAAACCATCTGGTCCAGGGCTTTTGTCTTTAGGGAGATTATGGATAGTCATTTTAATCTCTTCACTATCAATTGGTCTATTTAGATTATCGACTTCTTCTTGGTTCAATCTAGGTAGGCTATAAGTTTCTAGAAACTTGTCCATTTCTTCTAGGTTGTTAAATTTAGTGGCACAAAGTTCTTCATAATATTTTCTTACAATCCTTTGTATTTCTGTGGTATCAGTGGTAATGTCTCCCCTTTCATTTCTAATTTTGGATATTTGTGTCCTTTCCTTTCGTCCTTTGATTAGTCTCACCAGGGGTTTGTCAATTTTGTTGACTTTCTCAAAGAACCACCTCTTCGTAATATTAATTTTTTTCTATTGTCCTTCTGTTCTCTAATTGGTTTAGCTCTGCTTTAATTTTTATTATTTCTTTCCTTCTGCTGACTTTGGTTTTTGTCTGCTCTTCTTTTTCTAGTTCTTTAAGATGGGATGTTAAGATGTTTACTTGTGATTTTTCTTGTTTCTTAAGATAGACCTGTAATGATATAAATTTCCCTCTTACTACTGCTTTTGCTGTGTCCCAATAATTCTGATACGTTGTATTTTCATTGTCATTAATTTCTATATATTTTTAATCTCTTTTATTTGTTCTTTTATCCAGTACTTTTTAAATAAGCTGTTGTTTAATCTCCATGTATATGTGTTTCTTTCTGCTTTCCTTTTACAGTTGATCTCCAATTTCAAAGCCTTGTGGTCTGAGAATACACTTGGTATGATTTTGATCTTCTTGAATTTGCTGAGGCTACTTTTGTGTCCCAGTATATGGT